>SNQJ01S0034813.1:0-20217 GCA_010110895.2 Picea sitchensis | reverse complement strand
GCTCCTTTGTCACCATTGGGAGTTGAAGTTGTCTGAGTGGGTTTGGGACCCTTAGGTTGTTTGTTGTTGTACCAAGGATGTTGCTTCTTGGGATACTTGGGTTTATCTTTCTGTTGGGAAACTAAGGCTTTGTTGGAGGTACTTGCAGTGTTGATCACTCCAAGTTGTACAAGCTTATCTTCCTCTCTAATCAAAGAAGCACAAAAGGACTCAAGAGTGGGTTTTACATAAGCTTTCCCTAGAGCTTATTTCATGGCATAAAAGGTAGATACAAACACAAAATATGCACTACCTAGCTTAGAAAGAATAAGATATGTGCAACGCTCTTCCTCCATTTTTATCTTACATTCTTCACATAAAATTCTGAGTGTTTTAAACTTAGATAGATAGTCTCCAAGGAAAGAAAAATAACTTGGACTCAAGGTCAATATTTGATTTTCTAACTATTGTGCTCGAATAATATTGAGTTTACCAAATACAGATTCAATCGTGTTCCAAGCTTCTTCGAGGTCATCAATTCCTTGGAGGTGGTACCTTAAATCAGGAGAGATGGACATTTTGATAAGTCCACGTGCGTTTTCATTCCTATTATCCCATTTGTCTTTCTTATCATCATCAGTGGATGTTGTTTTCTTTCCTAAGGTAATCTGGTACAGGCCTTTACTTCTTAATAAATCTTCCATATGGGATTTCCATTAGAAGTAATTGTTGTTGGTAAGCAAGATATTACTTGTAGAAGCCATATTAAATATGCAGATAATGCAGATTTAAAAATGAAACTAATGATATGGATGGAAAGATCTCAAAAAGTTATGCGGTTTTAAAACAACGACACTGAAAACAGACTTCCAATGTGAGAGTTATGCCCTTTTAAAAAAAAAGGCATAAACGGTAACCAAATAACCACGTGATAGTGTAAGATACTTTATGAAGTGACCCACTTTTATAAAGAGAAAAGGGGATCACTTTTACAATGAAGTTACCTTATAACAGAAAAACTGCATGCAAAATAAATAACTCTAAAATAAAATATAAATCTACTTATAGTGATTCACTTTTATACTTGAAGTGAAATGCACTTTACAATTTTTAGCATGAACTTTTTCAAAAAAAGTAACAAAAGAGAGACTTGAACTCAAGACCTCTTACTTAATAAGGCAAGTTTTAACCAAATGGTCTAGAAAAACATATGTTAATGTTTAGAAGGAGGATTGGGGTTGTTGTTGTTGTTGATGATGACCTTGGAGAGCATGCTAAAAAAAACTCTTTTCACACAAGAAAAAAATTTCGCTTCTCGATGACAACAAGGGTTAGATCTGGGTTAGCTTACTCGGAAGATGCACCTTTTCCTATCTGTTTCTGATTTTTTGAGATCACACAGGGTGTGGGGCAAAGAGAATATGTAGATCTAAAAGAGTAGAAACTTGGAAATAAAAAAATACAAACCGAAATAAAATCAAATAAAACTTTGCATAAATTTAAAAAATGTGTATTCACACTTTATATCTCTGGATCTGACTGTAATGGTCGTATCTTGGGAAAACATAAACCTTTTCAAGTGAAACGAAAAGTGTTCCTAAATGAAACGAGTGCTTCGAACGCAATGGAACAGTCCTCGCAGCCCATAAATGTATGGAAATGCCATAAAATGGAGATGAGGCAACTCGACTTCATGATCTCGATCTACAACAAGAGTGGCTTCATGATACCATGTTCGTCCTCTGTTGGAATACCTATTTTTTCGAACAGTTGTAGCCACCTTCCAGTTATAGCCGAAGAACATAGGGGGTTGTAGCCTCCCTCAAGGAAGTTATAGCTTCCCTCAGGTTGTAGCCATAGAATTGGGGAGTTATAGCTTCCCTCAGGTTGTAGCCTGGGAAACTAGGGGGTTGGAGCCTCCTTCCAGTTGCAGTTGGAAAACAAAGAAAGTTGGTGCTTCCAATGAATGTAATTCTTAAAGAAATATACGAAAAAACATTCTGTGGTTTTATCCTGCTTTGGGTTTCCACGTAAAAAAACTAGTGTATTGTGTATGTGTATGATTTCCCATTTATTCATTGTTTATTTACTCTGCAATTATTGGATAATAATGCTACATTTATATAAAACTTTCATTATATGGTTAAAAATGATTAAATTGCTCTATTATTGATTCACCCCCCCCACTCAGTAATCCAACAGAAGTGACCTCACCTAATATTGGAAACTATATTCAAAACATAAAAGATCATTCCCTAATAGGTCATGGGCATATGACCATCCGAGAAACCCCTCATTGGATGGGTGCATACTATATGGAAGATAAAAGGCCAAGTGTATTTAAAGTTAGGATCTAAAGGTTTATTTACAACAATCTTTGCTAACCCGATAGACAGAGACAATATCTTCGAGGAGGGCCTTATTTCTTTAACTCAGAAGGTCTCCACCTTCGAGACTGGACAAAGAGGTTCTCCCCAAAGTAGGAGGACTTCACGGTAGTTTTGGTATGGGATAGACTTTACTCCTTACCATAGGAATTCTGGGAGATGGAAACTCTGGAAGGAATAGAGAATACCCTAGGATATTTCATCAAAATATCGAAGATCACAAAAGCGGCCAAATACACTTCCTATGTGTGGATCTGTGTTTATATTAACGTAGTTGGATCCCTCTCGGATGTAATAACAATAGATTGTCAATACAGTGAGTGGACTTAGATGGTGGAATATGAACACATTCCCTTCAGATGTAGGAAATTCCATGCCCACATACATTTATATTGAGACTTCCCAATGAACGTCAAACAACCTTAGGTAAGACAGCCAAAAAACACAAATGATGAAGGATTTACAAAAATCTAGAGGAAGCACAGGGGAGCACAAAGACCCAGAAACTAACCAGTAAAATAGGGAGGCTCAGATAAAAATAAATTCCAATCACTGGCGAAGATCTCCCCAGAGAATGATGACCATACCAAGGAAGAACCAAAGAAACAAAAAATAGTACTAAAGATTTCCCCTATAGTCTTAGATAAAAAAAAGGTATCGGGGCGTAAAACAGAGGAAAGACGAGATTAAAAGTATATTAATCCATATCTATGAGGGCGTGAGATGGAGATGCATACCTAGGAAAATAAAACAAAAATTACCCAAGAAGAAGGATATGAGATAGATATGGAAGAAATGGAAAAACATCCAAAGCCTCAAAAGCAAGTTCCTGGAGAACTGGAAACAGAAGATGAACACACAATCTAAATTTCATGCTCGCGGGAGAGGAATCAAGAATTTAGGGGGTTGGAATGAGGCTTAGGGATCCTAGCTATCTACTCGAGTAGTTTTGGAATCAAAACCAAACCTCTAAAAATTGTCAATAAATATTCTAATGAGGAAAAAAGAAGAGGTAAAAAATCTTATATCCAGGTGATTGAAGAAATGAGAGCACACCTCATGGACTTGGGACAAGTTGTTGGATTCACATAAAAGTACTTCAAAACCAAAAAAAAGTGATCATGAAATTAATCTGATGGAATTTGTGAGGCCTAAATGCCCCATCTAAACACAAACTGATGATAAAAAGGATAATTCAGGAGAAGGATGAGATAGTTATGATTCAGGAAACAAAATGTGACATAATTCCAGTGGGAAAGTTCGCAAAAAAAATCTAGAAATGGTGCGAGGTAGAAATTGTATATTTTGATGGGGTCTTACGAGGCCTGGAAATTGTTTGGGACCCTATGAAATTGAAATTGGACCCATCCATCCTATCCCTGAGAATCCTCACCATGAGATTCAAGGGTTTAGGCCCTGATTCCCATGGCTTCATCTTGAATTCCTATGGACCTCATATCCCCCCTCTAAAGTGTGAGTTTCTAGAAGCCCTGAACCTTGTGGGGAATTCTTTGAGAAGCCAATACCCAGTTGTAGGGGGAAACTTCAACATGATCATATCCCTATAGGAAAAAAGAGCGGTGCAATATGCTTGGAGGGAGAGAATGAATCCATTCGATATTGGATAACTAGTCATAGGTTGGTAGAAATTAACACCAACAATGGTCCCTTTACTTGGACTAATAAGAGAGGTCTGGAAAGAAACTTAGATGTACAACTAGACATATTTATGACCTTAGAATCCCTCTTCCAATATCAACAAGCAATAGATACAAAATTTCTCACTTTCTTTGGCTCAAATCATTGGTTGATCAGTCTTACTTGGGAGGAAATCGTAGTTCCCCTTCCTTGGTCATTCTATATGGAGAAATTTTGGATGGATCACCATGAATTTATGCCTAATATTGAAACCTGGTGGGGAGAGTGGCCAAACCTTCATGGAACAAAAATGTACCAGTTACAAAAAAGGTTAAATAATTTCAAACTCCAACTCAAGAAATGGAATAAGGAATTATTTGGGAACATCTTTTAAGAGAAGAATTGTCTAGAATCAGAAATGGAAACAATTCAGTGATTAACTTCCTCAAGAATCTCTTCGGAGGAGATACTTGTTAGAGAAAATCAAATCAGAATGGAGCTAGATAAGCGGGAACATTAGGAAGAATTCCTATGGAAATAAAAATATATAATACGATGGTTGAAGGAAGGATATCGAAATACACAATTCTTCCACAACTCCTTGCTCCAAAGAAGAAATCAGAACATGATTTTGACCCTTGTTCAGGGATCAGGTGAAAGAACCGACTCCCCAAAATTCATAGACAATGAATTGGTTAACCATTTCAAAATCCTCCTTATAGAACCAAATCAGGATAGACTGGAGGAGATCCATGAGATATCCAGACACATCCCAAAGCTTAACACCTATGAACAAAATCGATTCTTAATGGGCCCGACCTCCCAAAACAGTTATGGATATGAAAACAGGGAAGTCCCTAGGCCCCAATGGATTCACTTCTAATTTCTTCCAGAAGTATTGGAAAATCATCAGAAAAGGAATCTGGGAGGTTGTGGATTAATTGTGAAAGTCAGGATCCATTCTCAAATATTTCAATGCCACCTTTTTAGTACTAATCCCAAAGGAAAAAGAGGCAAATACAACTGAAAAGTTCAGACCAATTGCACTCTGTAACGTTATTTACAAAATTGTCTCCAAATTGGTGGCCAATAGACTTAAGCTCCTATTAAAATATATTGTCTCCAAGGATCAAGGAGGATTCATGGAAGGGAGACAAGTCCTAGATGGGATTTTCATTCCACATGAAATAGTCCACTCTGTGAAGAAAAATAGAAAAGAGGTCATGCTCATTAAATTAGACATGTATAAGGAATATGATCAAATAAGTTGTCATTTCTCGAGGTAAAATGCTCGAGGATTTTAATTTTTCAGAGGAATGGGTCCACTAGATACTTGGGTTGGTTTTGTCAGCCTTCTTCTCTGTTTCTATCAACGGTTCCCTGTCAAAATCATTCAACCCATCAAGGGGTATTCGACAAGGTGACCCATTATCCCCTTATATTTACATCATCTTAGATGAATCCATGGGAAGACTAATCCAGAATGAGGTCGCGGAGAAAAATATTCAAGTTATAAGACTAGAAGAAGGATTAGAATCTGTGTCCCGCCTCAAGTTTGTCGATGACTACTTGTTGATGGGGATCCCTACTGTCAAAGAAGCGAGAGTGCTCAGACACGTGTTGGATCTCTACAAAGAAGCCTCGGGTACAATCATAAACCTTGACAAATCTCATTTTTTTTTCTTTAACACTTATATTCATGTCTAGAGAAACATAGCCAGGATTCTCAGTTTCTAGAAGGCTAGTCTCCCCTCCAAGTACTTGGGAGCCCCGCTTCTCAATAAGGTTTTCTGCAATACTAAATGGAAAGAGATTTTGGATAAATTAGAAGCAAGGATGACAAACTGGACACATATATTACTAACTCTCCCTGGTAGAATTATGCTCATCAAATTAGTCCTAAGCTCCATGTCATTGCACCTACTCTTAGTGATGGGAGCTCTGAAAGGAATCCTAAAAAAGATCAAGACCCTGCAGAGATCCTTCCTATGGGGAGGAGCCACAAAAGAGAAAAAATGGGATTTAGTAGCTTGGGAAAAACTCAACAAACCAAATATCCATGGAGGTATTGGAATCAGGGACCCTTTTTATGCAGGTCGCGCTCTAGCAGCCAAACTTTGGTGGAGATGGATCACTAACCCAAAATATTTCTCGGCCAAGGTGTGGAAAACAAAATATGCCCCTGAGCTAGATCCCGAGGACCTCAATTACATGGATCGTTTTCGTCTAGGCCCTCTTATATGGAATTTAGCCTGGCAGAATCAAGAGCTAATCCAAAAATAAAGTTTCTAGGAAGTCCATAATGGGAAGACCGCCCTCTTGTAGGATGATGTCTAGGAGCAACTCTCAACCCTAGAAAATTAGGAATGAATGGAATGTGTTAGAACCTATATGTTGGATAAAGGATGACCTCTGGTCCATCAGTATTGGGATTTACCGGGCACCCCATCAACAAAAATTGTAAGACTATGGAAAGATATGGTTGACTGTCCTACCAATATGGACCTAGAGATCGTAACTTGCATTAAAGCCAAGCTTTCCCTCAGACAGATAAAATTAAGAAATGGTTTGGATAGTCTCCCATGGATAAATAAAGGGGAGGGGACATAAAAAGTAAAAGATTCCTATTTTCAAACAACGAACTTGTCAGAAGAAGAAAATATACAGGACTAGTAGCACATCTGGAAACCAGGGATTTGGTCCAAAATAACAACTTTATTATGGCTTATTCTCTCTCGAAAAGTTTTGACTTGGGAAAAACTAATATCGAAAGGGTATGAAGGTCCTTTCATATACATGATTTGCAAAACATAGGAGCAAACCCTCTCCCATATCTTCTGCTACTGTGATGAAGTGCGAAGGATTTGGGATTTTGGGGCAGTAATATTTCAGAGAGATGGGTCAGATAAGGAAAACCTAACAAACCTAATCATCCATTGGCTAGTTGAGCCTTTCCAGAATCCCATCCTGAATAAATATTGGGAGATATTTTTGGGGATATCGATGTGGAATCTGTGGAAAGAAAGGAATAAATGAATTTTTAAGCAAAATTCCATATCTATTGAGGGAGTGTGGAAAAAAATTAAAGAGAACATCCAAGAATCCATCATTGCGAGCATGGATGATTTTAGGGGCTAAATTTCGCTCATGGGCTAATTTTCCATGGTTTTTCGAAAAATGAGATTCACTATTTTAAAAATGATTCACCCAAATTCTATAGGATAAAATTATTTTACCTTAAAAATCGCCAAAATTTTATAAAAACTATATAAAATCCTTATAAATTTGAGTATTTTTACAAAAATATTGCCAAACATTTATAGTTGGCATATGAAGGATTAGTAAGATTCGCCAAGGTTTCTACATTTTAAAACAAATTTCCATCCTTAAAATCATCCCTGACTACGAGTACCTAGTCATTGGAAGATCAAATAATACCTAAGAGGGAAGACAACATCTTCAGGCGCTGGAATTTCGACCTGGCCTTCCAGAAAGCTCCCAAAATTTATCCTCGGAAAAAAAAAAGAAACACACCAAGTCTGGAAGCCTTTGTAAAAAGGATCAATAAAGCTGAAATTCGATGGAGCATCCAAGGAGAACCCCGGGAAGTTTGTTGCGAGAGAACTGTTAAGAGACCCAAAGGGGAGAATCATGGATATTGTTTCTAGTAACCTAGGGTAGAATTCCAACAATAGGGTGGAGCTAGAAGGACTCATTAGAGGCCTAGAATTGACAAAACACCATAGTATTTCGATCTTACTAGAAGGAGACTCTCTCCTGATCATTTCAACTTTAAATTTCCTAAGAGAGGGGGAGAACCTAGGGAAAGAATCCACTAATTGGAGATTATTGTATGGATGGACATAGGTTGCACACTTTATTCAACACTTCCATGTGTTAATTACATCCCAAGTTCATCAAAAATCCAACTTAATAACGAACTAGTTGGAAAATGTAAGTTTCCTTCAAAACTCCTGATTGACGAAGTGGAATTTGGGGGACCCCACTGAATCTCCTACTTGGAAAAAAGCCATGAGGCTAAGATTTATTGACATGAATCACCACATGAAGTTCCAGGAAGTAAAATAAACAAAAAATGGAGATCTGGCATGAGGGAACATGAAATCTGTCGAAAGACCGAGTGAAATGGGCCCAAATAGCAATCCACAGTCGCCCTCTGATGCCACCCATTTCTTCGAGAAGATGAAGGAAAATCCCTCTCCCTATGTCTCATTGAACACCTATCTTGCAAAGAGAATTCACGTCATAGTGAGGGTTGGCAATCATATCAACCATCCCATTATCCCGCACTAATTAGATGCAAGAATGAATGGAAGATGGTTTTCATAGAGGCTTCTCAAGAATCACTCATGCCAGTTTGTGGGGAACCTATGGAAAATATCGAGCATCATTATTGCAGATTGAGATTTGATGACCCCATCATGGTAAGGCGAGAAAAAACGTTGGGATCTTGGGTTAGATCTAGAGGATAGAGAAGATTCATAATTCAGGTAGTTACAAGTAGAAGATTTAAAGGAAGATAGGTACAACCACCGATTGGTTGAGCCAGGTGACTGGCGTAATGGCATGTAGAAAAGGACCTCGGGACCTGGGGTCTATAGCCCCCTTTGGGCATGTCAGTTCTATTTTTAAAAGATCCTCCAGGCCAGCCAAGAAAATAAATGAAACCTTCTCGGAATTGTGGATGCATAAGGGTTGGTCGAAGAAAGGAAAGTCCCCTTGGAAGCGCCTCGTCTTTTTCTAGTACCATCTCCGAGTTATCCAAGAGATAATCTCAGAGGAGCTAGAGTTTCGAACTTCTGGAACCATGGACAAGAATGGGGTAGGACCAAAAGCTAAACATTTGGAGCCTTCTTTGTCGAGAGGTCCGGCTACCCAGCCAAGGGAAGCTTCCGTCGCTTGGACAACTAAGATGTGGTTTCATTACTTGAGCACAGAGAAAGAGAAGAAGCACACTGTGGGAATTGAGGAAGCTTTCAAGTGACAATGACACCTAACTTCAGACACAGACATCATCAGAGAGGTGTAGTACTAGGTAGAGGAACCTAAATACACCCATACCAGAGAAACTCGATTCTTCCAATTAACATAGATGTATTGGACAATGAAGGCTATGGTGGCTCAAGTCGTGGCCCAGGCCAAAAGGGATAATGATTGGACTGCCCAGGCAATTGATATTCTCAATGGAAAATTTGATCTCTTTTGTCACTCTCAGTTCAGGATCAAGTTCAAAGTTCAACATGAGTCCCAACACCAACACCCTACTAGAACACGAGACTTCCCCATTCAAATCAAGGAGGACGATACTCTGGGAGAGACGACTGACAATATTGGGAAAGGTGATAAAGGAAAGGAGTGCCTGGATTACTAGGAGGCACCCCACAAGCCAAAAGTCGAGTTCTGATATTCCTTCTCTTGGTTTTGTTTTTTTGCTTCTTTGTCTTGCTTCCATTAAGTTTAATTCCATATGGGTATATATGGCTCTATCCTCGTTGTTTTTTCCTTTAGGTGGGGTAATGAAGAATTCTCTGAACTATCTAAGGCTGGAAAATTTTATCTTATGTATCATGGAGGGGGTTGGTTTCCATTTTGGCATCCCCCATCTCAGAATACTAGGATGTTCCTTTTATACTTTTACCAGTCTAGGGTCCTAGTTTCCTCTATGGCAAGGCCTTACTGGTGGGATTGTAATTTTACTATCCATAAATAGAATTATACTGACTTTTTTTAGCTAAAAAAAAAGATACTAACCCTCATTAAAAAATACTAGCCTATTTTATATTCCAAAAAATGAACTAAGGCCATGATTAGATTAGGTAGTTTTATGAACATTTCCATGGGTGATGTTTTGTATTCAAATTGAAAGATATTAACCCTTGGTGAAAGATAATATTCCTTTTTATAATAAAAAAAATGAAATAAGGTTGTGAATAGATTAAACACTTTTATGAACATTTCCATAGGAGCCATTTGATTTTTTTAATTCAAATTAAAAAAAGTGACAAAAAATTTTGGTAGAAAAATTTTGAGGATCCATAAATCATCTAGACAAAAATGGATCAATGACCATTTTTTCATAGTGTGTAAAAGAAAAGCAGTGAATTCCAATGAATGGGAACACATCCCACTTGAAGGTCATCTTTAGATCTTTCATAAATGATGGAGTTCAATAATATGATTTGATAGGAAATCATAAATACGTGTTATCACACCTTGGACCTTAGATATGAATTTCAATAGTTTTGTTCGATTCACAATTCCCCAAAACCTATAGACCACTTTTTTCAAGAGTTAAAATGTTTAAATGAGTGCTATTCAAAATTATGTACAAATGTATTTTTTAATAAAGGTGTATGATTTGTTCAGTAGACAGAAGATGGCTTAGCCCAAAGTGAATGTTTTCATCTCGTCTTAGATTTTGGTTATATATTATTTCAATAAGCCAATGCCAATTGACATTAACATAATTCATAGAAACCTAAAATATTTTAATTCAGGAAAAGAGATCATTAGATTTCAATGCACTTCAAGCCCAACTCTTGGCAAAAATGTCAATTTTGCCCCAAACTCCATTCTAAGATGGCCTGCAATAGAAGAGAAATTTCGTACCCTAAACAAGGTTGGAAAATGTAAATGTCAATTTTGCCCCAAACTCCATTCTAAGATGGCCTGCAATAGAAGAGAAATTCCGTACCCTAAACAAGGTTGGAAAATGTCTCAATAGGGTAGAGCTACTTAAATACAAGTGGTGAAAAGAGAAATATATATAAAACATGCATTGCAATGAATGCATGATAGAAATTTTGTAAAGAAAATAAATTAGAGGATGTAATTGTGTCAAATTATCAAAAGAGTGTTGTGAAAGAAAATAATAAAAAAATGATTCGAATAGAAATAAATCAAGTCAACAACATGCTATCATCAATCAATTCTTAGAAGAATAATATCAAAGAAAACAAAACATCGGTGAAGAAGTTTAAAATTAAAATTTAAAGTGGGGCCCAGAGTCAATTGACTTGGGGGGTGATTAAGGCCTGAAAACTAGTGATAGACTGGGAAAATCCATGAATCTATGTTAAACACTTTATAAATCATTAGCAAGAAGTGAAAACATTTTCATGTTTCATTTCCCAATGACATCCTAAAATCAATGTGTAGCAAGTCCTAGTGAATATTCCCTAGTGAGGGCTTCAACAGTCATACCTATGTATCAACCAATGAAACTCATCTATTATTCCAAGAGGATAAATTTATGGTGTTTATTTTCTTAAATTGCATTGATGATCCAAGATGAAATCCCCATCATAGGGCCCACTAGATTTTTGGGATAAAAATATTTTCACTGTGCCTAAATATGATATCACTTAGGTGTTCTGATATGCTTACAAGCATTTGTAGCCTTGATGGAGTCACCATGAAATCATAGACCTTGATCCACTACTAGTGAGCATCCATAGCCTCAGTGGAAATATTTTCATGCACCATTTATTAATTGTGTCTCCCTCCCCCTATCCTACCATTTTGTAATTTTATATGTGATTTAGAAATCAGACGATTAGAGAAGTAGTTTCCTATACAATATTATTTTGGATGGCTACCAACTATTAGAAGTTTAATGATTTTTTGTGCTTGGTTATTAAATAAATTCCCTTTAAATTTTGTCTGAAAGATTTCAACTCTTTCCCTTCATGGAATCAACTATTTAAATGAACATGGAAGGGTCCCATTAATACATTAGACTCGCTCGTTAGCTAAGATACACAAACAATTAGCAATTGGTAACTGAAAAAATATCATGGTCCAACCTCTTACTCATCATTTAATCACTTTCTATATATGTATTTAAAATCATCTTTCCTTTAAGATTAGAATCCAACACAAGAAGGAAGAATCCTCTCAAGTCTTTTCTTGTATGGTTCTACCACTATGAAGGATACACATGATATGAAATGGATTTGAACCAATTAATGGTTGTAAGACTCGATACCTGTAAGAGAAATCAGGAAATTTGTGAAAATTAGAAAACTATGTAAACTAATGCAATGTAAAAGTTGAATAGGACAAAAGGAAAAGAGAGGGAAAACAAGAGAACTAAAATAAATAAGAACAATAAAATAGGAGAGAAGCAAGAGGAAGGGGAAACGAAGGCTCATGGCTATTGGCCTTCCCCTTACCACCCCATCTCTCCCTATTTCTTCCATTTTTTCACTCTCAAACAGATTTTGGTTGACCAAGAGAGGGAGATGCATGGAGAGCAAATATCTACTTCTACCATTTATTGTTGAAGTGGGAACTAAGCCCCCCATTCAAGGGTAGTTTTCCCATTTGGGTTTCTAGGGTACAATTTATGTGATTATTATAGTTCATTGATGTATCTATTGTTGTTGAATTTGTATTACAATAGTGGATCATTCAGATCCATGCTCTATTTTCTGTTAATTCTACTTAATGTGATAAAATATGAACAGTAAAATGCAATCAATACCCTCAGTGGTTAATTAAATGGAAATCTATTGTAAATGAATATTTGGTCTTTGTTCTATTAACTACATCTAAGTTTTGTTTGGGATAACACATTTTCATAGCCATTGATATCTTGGTGTACACACACCTATATAAAATCATTGTTGCACATAAAATCAATGAGATCCAATAGTTAGAGAACTTAATCCATCCATTCTAAGTCTAGAATAAATGGAGAGTGTGGATTAAAGGGTTGTTACAATTTAGTAGCTAAATTTCTAACCTTGACCCTAAGGAACAACACGACAATGACTATTGAAGTTGTTGGGTAAATTTATCACTTCTCCAACCTACAATTTCTCTTACCTAAGTCAAATTTCTCTTGCTTGTGGTGGATTTCTCTTACTTGGACTATAATTTCACTAACCTAGGTGAATCAATACATTCTTCAGTCATTTCCTCTCACCCATGTAGTCGTACAACATCCCTATAGGATATACAATGGTCTTACAATTCGTACACACTTGTGTTAGATGCCTCATGCTCCTTGGGATATTTTCTCACAATGGGTCACCTTACTCTTTTATCTAGTTGTTCTAACTTGACTAGTCGACTTAATTTCATTGATGGTTGATTAATTTCTTTCCAATGTGACTCTATTTGTAGCTGGGTCGATTCCCACTTTCCAGACTGACTCTATTCATATATTCTTGATTCCTTCGATTACTAGTTGACTTAATTCGTATCTATAACATCCTTGTCCATCCACACCACTGTCAGGAAATGCTAAAGAAACACCTTGTCTTCAACTGACATATTTTGATACCAATTTGTAATGTCCCCAACCACCAACAGCCCGGGAAATGCCACTCCTGCATTTCTGTTGCACTTCTCTGATCTGTGACAGCTCCAACCTTGAACTATTGGATATGCCACACAAAGATACTTGCGGAGAAACATACACATACATATAAACATAGCATGACTATTCTATGTATATATAACATATTATTGCGGAAATAACAGTAAGCCTACACATGTAGCATATACAACATACACATGCAATACTTATCAATTACAACATATGTACCATTACACAACATGTAAATGGACATAAAATGATAATTATATTTTATTAGAATATCACCAACTACGTGCAGACTTTCCATGAGCCTCCTAGCCATAGACCACGTTGTTCATCACACTCAGTAGTGGGTCACCCCCGAGCTGGGACTAAGATCCACCCAGGGAAAGGGAATCCTAGACTAGGCTGAGGTTACAAGAAATTGCACAGAGCAAGTGGAAAGATTCTCTCCAGGAGCCTTCTTACGCCCACTACTCATGGACTCTCATTCTTGACATTCTTGTTCCACCCAGGAGTATACACCTTCACTGTCACACAGTCCATAGACTCCTTCAACTCCCTCTCAGGGTCTCGGCAACATGCCAGATCAGGAATCCTCAAATCTCTGTAGCCGGTGCTGGACTATCCCTGGGAGAAAACCACTTCCCATCAAACTATCTCACCTGGGAGAGTTGATCAAAGGCTTTAAAACCTGCCTCTTCAAATACAACCACCTCCCTCACCTGGAGAGAGTGTTGCACACAAGCCTAAAACCCTGCTTCTTCAAATCCGTTCTCGCACAAGGAGGACAACAACAAGGCTCAACAAGGAACTGACGATGACAACAAGACACACTTAGTCCAAGGACTACATGGCCACAACAACCCACAATCATGACACACATGGCACAAATAATACACAGGATAATCGGGCTCCACAAAAGACGCGAATCAGTCCATGGGTTCTCACTGGGTTCAGGATGCATGACCAGAGAACAAAACATAGAGGTCAAGTATGGAGGTCTCGGGTTCAGACGAAGGTATGGACATGAAATACAACCTTCCTGTGAGGGTTTCCTTCACTGTGTGTGGGTAAGCAGATGCAGACGCAGAGGCAAAACGGTTCAGACACCCCAGCTCCCCGTGAACTGAGGCGGAGGATGACAGAATGAGGAGCGAACCGCCAACATGACTGACTTCTTCAGCTTTAACTACATGCACCCACATCGACACCTATCTTCCTGAAGTTTCATGCAATCCATTTTGCATATGTTCCTTTCCCAAGAACTTAGGACAACACTTGGTCAATTGCCCACCTTACCCTTTTAGGAAATAATAATAAATTATTATCCCCTTTAGAGGTAATCCCCCTAGCTTATCCCCTAGGCCCAAACACTTAGCCTCCTCCCTTACCCAACCTTGTGGAAGCTTATTCCCCCATCACTCTTTCTTCATGGTTGGTCTACACACAATGATGTTTATATTTTATTAATGATTTTGCATAATTACATAACAAAACAAGCTCCTGGCCTTAACATCCTAGGCTCTCTGGCCTAATCATCACATAAGCCTCCTAGCATATTATAACACTCGGCTCACCAGCCTACAAAACATGTTTACAATTCATAAATACAATTGGAGCATGTGCTTGAGGTATTACAATCCCCTCCCCTTATTTTTGCACTGTGCTCAGTGAAACTCCTTACACAACATCAACAAGATTTCCAAAATCTTTAAAAAGATGTGGTTATTCTGCCCGCATAGCATCCTCATGCTCCCATGTCGCATCCTCAAGACCATACCAGGTCCACTGGAACTTTACAATCCCTATGGATCGATTCCAGAGCTGTTTGCTCTTCCGGTCCAATATGCGCACCAGATGCACTTGCAAGACGCCTTCTTGCTCTACTTGAATCACATTTCAATCAGTAACATGATTAGCATCAGGTATATATTTCTTAAGCAATGAAACATGAAACACATTATGTATAGTCATGGATGCAGGTAATGCAATGTATATATATGTATATACAGGCCATTCTAATAACATTATAACATGTATACAAGATACACAACATACAATAAATAGAGAATTGATACTTATCTTTTGATTGAGAAGACCTTCCACATCAACATGGTCTAGACCAAGGTACCAAACCTCAGCTGCACTCCAACCAACGGTCTCTCCTTCCCCACATGCTTGTCCCACCCCAGGAGTGTACACCTTCACTGTCACACAATCCATCAGCTGCTACAACTCCCTCTCCTTAGGCTTCAACAACAGGTCATCTTAGGAAGTCTCAGAGCACCATGGCTTCTAGAGTTCCAACTACCCTCAAAGCTCTCAAGGTACCCTCCAGGCCTCATACTGGGGAACTTATCCCCACACTTCTCCCTCCAAGGCTCCAACCTTCCCCAAGGCAACCCAAGGAGAAGTGTACACACACACAGATCCACCGGGGATCCACAGGGTAAGATCTGTTGTCTCCAATCCCCATTCACGGTTAGACAGTGGGTGGAGAATGACCAACCTCGACAAATTCAACCCCCAACACGGCTCAACTCATCAAATTTTCCCCGTATGACAATCTTCCAGAGTGGAAGATATAATGAAACCTATCCTCAACAATCGGACGGTTCTGATGAACTCCGGATCTCTGTCCTTTGGGAGTTCTCACATCTCCACACACACAAATCTCCAGAGTGAATTTTCCTGGAGTGACATATCTTCTGCCACACATCCTCTCCAAATCAATGACCCTGATTCTCTTTAGGACTTCATCTCTTTTCGACCAAGACAATATCAACGGTCCTATGACCTCCTCCTCGATCAATGATTGAGATATCCTTCGGGAATTTGATGCTTTCAACCTCTTCTTTCCTTTGGAGTGCTCCATACTCAGATTTCCATATCTAGCGCCACATGTCCACTTTCAGATCAACGGTTGTCCAATGGAGTGAGTCTGTGTCCTCCACGTGTCTCCTCACAGATCAATAACCCTTAGATATTTCAGGATTTGGTGCTTCGGGCATCCTAAAACACAAGTTCACAAAAACCCTGGAGTATGATTCTCTGAAGTTCACGATCTGGTGACATCCACCAAGGACCTTGGAACTAGTAACCCATGAGTCAATCATGTTGTGGGTTCGCTCTCCCATTCTTGCATCCTCCGCCTGAGTTCACTAATATTACCATATAAAAAACTATTTGGCCTCTGCGTTGAACCTTTGCATAGCCACGCACCTCTAAAAACCCAAAATCGTGAAGCCGATTGGTGTGATCTATGTACCCAACCTATCTGATTTTGCAGAGTTGAGTCCATACTTGAACCATTTTTGGATGTCTATATCCAATTTCCTGTTGCTTCTATCCCCCGTGAGTTAACCAAATGTTGTTGTTGTTGTTGTTATCCTTACTTTGTGGGAATTGAGTCGAAACTAGTTGAAGAGGCAGGTTGTCAGTCCTATGAGCAGCTCTCTCCAAGTGAGAGAGTTTGTTGGGAAGTGGTTTTCTCATAGAGAGAGTCCAACAACATCTACAGAGCTCTGATAATTCTTGATCCGACCTGTTGCCGAGACCCTGAGAGGGAGGTGAAGTAGTCGATGGACTGTGTGACAATGAAGGTGTATACTTCCAAGTGGAACATGCATGTGGGGAATGAGAGTCTATGATTAGTGGGCGTAAGAAGGCTCTTGGAGAGAATCCTTTCGGTTGCACAGTGTAGTTTTCCTATAACCTCAACCTAGTCTAGGATTCCCTTGCCCTGGGTGGAGCTTAGTCCCAGTGCGGGGTGGACCCACTATGGAGCGTGATGAGCAGTGTGGTCTAAGGATGGGAGGTTCTTGGAAGTTCTGCACGTAGTCGGTGGATTTTACTCCAGTTAAAAGATAAGTATCATTCTGTGCTTAATTTATATGTAATGCATGTTTGTAATACTTGGATGTTTTCATGTATTTTGTTGCATGTATGAATTGATGTTAATTCTATTTAAGTCTGTATGACGGTAGTAACTCTATGTTAAATGTGTTAATTTGATTTACTTCATGTATATTCCGCAGTAGTGGCATTGCCTGACTTGTTAGTGGTCGGGGATGTTATAGTATCCTAGTCAATTCATCTCATTATTGGTCTACTTACTATTTGTTGGCCAATTTGACTTTTGGTTGGTGGGGTATCTTCCACTATTACGCGTGAGTATAAAAGTGGATTCTATGTTCACTTATGAGTGTTGGGTTGTTTATATAGCAAAAATGGAGATGATGGATGATTGTGAGAAATTGTGTTCTACCATAGCTCTATAAAACATGTACCTTTACTAGAAAATGATTTACTTGGGAAGAAATTGCATCTCCATTTAGAATATATTTCATAACCATGACCTCAACCTCATATGTCTTCGCCAAGGCTAGCTAGTTTCAATACATGAATCGATCTGTAGTAAGGAGTTTTATGTTACTTCAATGGGGACATCGACATTCCAAAAGTAGCTAACATGCCAAATTCATATTTATTATGAAACAATAGTGAGCAGTGATGTGTTGTAGAGAAATTGGCACTCATAACTACATCCAGAGCACAAACCTTGAAGTCAAGAAGCACAACCATGTAGTGTATTGCTTCTTGGTTGTGGATAATAGAGGAACTTGAACTCAAATAACCGATTTTCATACTGGACAAAATGGGTACATGTTATTATTGCATTGCTAGCTAACTATTGTGTGTAGTTTACATTGGTCATTAGTAGGCCATTTGTTGATATAGTGCAGGCCTTACAACCATCCAAAGAATACTAAGACAAAGATCTTTATATATGAGAGAAGAATAGATATCCAACTTGTACAAGGAAGAGGAACAGAGGCCTAGTGGCCTTTCTCAAGGAAAACACTCTGTACAAGGCTGAGACATAGACCAAAAGTTTTATTTCCATAGAGGATCCGTGTTGGTGAAGCAAGTGGGCTATAAGTCCCTCATTTACAGGTCAAAAACTCTTATGAAAATGATCAGTTTCAATGGAGCAATGGAAATTTGATAATTGAAGGTACATTTTATGCTTAAAAAATTTGAAATAGAACTTAGTTAGTAATGGAAAGCTAAAATTAGGTTGTGAAATCAAAATTAGATAGATGTCCTCAAAATATGAACCATATTTAAAAGAATGATTTACTTATTATGTGCAAAATTGAAAGAATAAGATTGCCAATGAAATAGGATGATAAAGAAACAAATGTATATCATTGATCAAAATATACACATCACAAGGTAATTGGATGCTAATGTACCCTTAAGAATATTGCTTATAATTGCGAGAAATTATAAAAATAAGTAGCTTGTCTAAGGGAACATTCAACACTTACTTCTTTATTTGAAGATTTATTTAACAAGTGTTTACAACCTTAAGCTTCAAAGATGAAAATTAATTGAAAATCGAGTTACTTTCTAAAACTTAAATTTCTAACAATGACACACTCTTGGTGATTCCTTATTTAACATATTTGTCCTAAAGGAATTCCATAATCAATTACTAACTCATCATTTTCGGTCGTGTTGAAATTATTAGATAAAGGATATTTTAGGAATCGAGCATGATTAATCCACTCATGCACATTCCATTTTTTCATTTGAAATGCTACCCACCATCACTATGCTTATCTTCCAAAAGTTTAATTCATTAAATTTTATAATTGAGCATAGCCATACAAAATAACACATTACAATTTTTGTAAACATTTATTGAAACCCAAAACTTGTATTTAATTGTTAAAATAATGGTATATTTCCTATGAAAATATAAATCAAATATTCTTTACCTACAATTCAGATATTCTTTATTGGATCCACGAAAATCTAAATTGATGTATAGCCACCCATCCATAATAAACATCAACTATTTTGATTAATAGAAACCCATGTATCATTGACATTGGCCTTATTAAGAATATGTGCATCAAAGACATGAAATTTAGAAGAACACTTAGAAGAACACAACATAGAAATAAGGGAAGTTGCCCAAATGAAATATTAAGAACCATCCTCCCTACAATGCTACCAAATTTTAATACTTTCATAATGTACAGGACATGTTGAGGAAAGCTGAGTTATACTACTCATGGTATATTAGCACCAACCTGTCAGATATTAGAGCTATGTTCAGCGATAGTGGGTGAAAGTTGAGTTATACTACTCATGGTATATTAGCACCAGCCTATCAGATATTAGAGCTATGTTCAACGATAGTGGGTGTAATTTTTCAGCGATGTTCAGATATTAGAGCGATGTTCAACGATAGTGGGTGTATGGTAGATTTATCTATATCTATATCTATATTACAAACACCAGTCTATCAGATATTAGAGCGATGTTCAGCAATAGTGGGTGTAATTCAACGTTCAAAACTGACATTGATATGTGATAGATTGTGAAGCAAAGATAAATGCAGAGAGAAAAGAATAGAATAGTATATTGAAATGTATGAAGTAGTAGAGAAGATAAGTACAATGCAATATGGTTGAGCTAAATAGGCTCAAGAAAGACAAAAATAGAAAGTACAACTGTCAAGTACAGCTGGCAGTGTACAGTCAGACTGTTGAGGTTACATTATATTTAACACTCCCTCTTAAACTCAATAGTTACAAACATCAGGACTGATTATGCCTAAGTGTTGTCTCTGAAAATCAAAAACTGACTTTCCTAGTGGCTTTGTAAAGATATCAGCAAGCTGATCTCGAGAACCACAGAATTGTAGTGCAATATCACCATTATTGACTAGCTCATGTATGAAATGAAAACGAGTGTCAATGTGTTTGCTTTTCTTGTGAAACACATGATTTTTGGATAAAGAAATTCCTGAAGTATTTTCACAGAAAATAGGAGTTGGATCCTTTTCTG
>SNQJ01S0034812.1:75671-98766 GCA_010110895.2 Picea sitchensis | reverse complement strand
ACCCAAATTTTACTTCCAAGTTCTAGTAGAGTTTGTTTCATGAGATACACTTGAGGCTGAGTTTCAATACAACTTACCATCCAAAGACATATGTTGAGATAAAAAGATTCAATAGAAGTCGCAAAGACATGCTCAATATTTATGTGGTGGATTAACCAAGAAACTAGGAGGACTAACTAACCTTAGTAGAATTTGATAATAATAATAATGGATTGTTGACGCACAGTGGGCAGACCTAGGGTTAATCATTAATAAAAAAACAAAACCCTTAGACATAGTCCCTTTCGGAATCACTTCCATGCAAGTGAATTCTCACTTGAGGCATCTAGAGGGTGCATGAACCAAGTTTCTGCAATGATGAGAGGAAGTGAGGCATTCAACATGACCATAGTATGCATTATCCATTCATCTACTGTGTGCGCAATTTCCATTACTTAACCTTTAATTATAATTCAATATACCATGTGCATGACATTAATCCACTTAACATTCATTCATTCATCATTAACTTAAGTGCGTCAGATCATAAAAACATTCTTGAATACTAAACATTCACCATCACTGCACAATAGCCACAAACAATAAACGGATCTATACTAACCATCCATCTCATGCATCAGAAACATAACACACATAAGAAAAACATCAAGACACAAGGTTTTAACATGTTTCACCCCAAACTAGGCCACATCCACAACAACTAGCTTCTTATTCATTCATTCATAATCTTCATTACATTCATGTGCATTGTTCTCATACATAAATATTTAGTTACAACCCAAAAATTCCCTAGCCATTCTATGTTGTAGTACACACATACTTCTCTATTGATCTTCAACTCATCTCAATATTCATGTCTCGACATTTATAACTCATGATTCTTCACTCTCGTTTTTCACTCATGACTACTTTCTACCCAAAAAACCCATACATATTTATATTATTATATTAGGGATAAGCTCATTACAACATGGTTACAAAGTGGAAACCATGTCCCAAAACTCTTAACTAACTTCCGCCTTTTGTGTGCTAACTCCTTAAAATGTGTTAACGGCTTTCCGTGCACTCTGCTCCTTTGCCAAAATGTCATGCAATCTAATTCTAAGTGATTCCCAAAACTTACCTAAAAATTCCTACTCCAATAGCCCCCCAATACTAAATGGTGGCTCGTCATGATCCACTTATTCCTACTTCTGCTCTCACTTTTCCACGAGCTTGGTCTCCAAGAAGTTATGAAGCTTTTTCTTAGTAGTGGCGACCGTCCCCTTCACATGTTCTTCTTTCTTTGCTAACTATTATGCTATTTGTGTTGTTACCGAGCCCTGTAGCTTCTCGGTAGTCTCTGAGGTGGCTTGTTTCACCACTCCTTGTGCAACTATGAGCTCTTCTTCTACCTTGTATGCATATTCCTGTAATAACTCCATCTTCTAGGAAAGAGCTTGTTTCTCTGCTCTCATCTGGTTCATTTTAGAGTATATCTTCTTGGGTAAGTTTTGGGAATCGAGTCGAAGTTGATTGCACGACATTTTTCAAAAGGAGAAGTGTGCATGAAAATCAATTAACACATTTTGAGGATTTAGCATGCAAAAGGCGGAAGTTAGTTAGGAGTTTTGGGACATGTTTTCCACTTTGTAACCATGTTGTAACAAGCTTAATGCTAATAGAATAATATAAATATGTATGGGTTTTTTGGGTAGAAAGTAGTCATGAGTGGATAATGATGAGTTATGAATGTTGATTAATGAATAGTGATCTGATTTGAAGATAAATAGAGAAGTATTGTTATATTTTCTTACATTTTCAGTAGCAATAGATTTACCATAGTATTTTGATCTTCATTTAACATTCAATAACCATATACTAAAAATATAAGTAGAATCACAAAGCAAATAGAAAAGCACAAGAAGACACAAAGATTTATCCTAGGAAAACTCCAAACTCAAGGAAAAACCCAACCAAATTTTCTTAGAGAAAGTATTTCTGATAATACATTACAACCATGAACAAGCTCTTTTCATAAGAGAAAAACTAACAATGAAGAAACCCTGATAACAAGTACTTATATATTCTTCTTGTCAAACCCTAGCGAGGGTAGACAACTAAGTCACCTCACAACCCTAACAAAGCTCTTCTAGAGGTAGCGCACAAGAAAAACCACCAAGAACCCTAGTTTCAATGTCTCCTACGGTTGCCTCAGACATGCGTCTCATTTTCCTTGTTGATATTATGAGTGTAGTGTGTGTAAATGAGTAAAGACATCACCTTTATTTATACTAGTTCAATCACTTTACTGGGGCAGACTTCTCTTACTGGAAATTATGTTTTTCTTTATTATTTTTCCAGTGGGGTGGAATTCTCTTCTGGGGTCTTCAATATTAATTTATTGTTTTCCTATGGGCCGACTTCTCTTCCTGGAAATTATATTTCCACCTTATTATTTTCATGTGGGCCAACTTCTCTTTCAGGGTGTTCTTCAACTATTCAATGGTCTTCCTTTGACTTCTTCAAGTCTTCTTCTTCTCTAAGAAAATTTTTCTAGGAGGGAATACCTTCCACTGCTACCAAAACATCAACAGTCCCTCTTATCTAGGGAAGTATTCTTTTACGATGTTCTCTTCTAGTAGTCCCAATCACACCCATCCATTTCACATGGTATGGGAAAGACTACCACCATAGTCACAAGACTACGCTGCAAGTATCTTGTTGTTTCTCCTCTCCTAGTAGTCTCCATCACACCCATACACTTCACATGGTATGAGAAAGACTACCACCATAACCCCATTCACACCTAGCCACTTCACATGGCTTAGGTAAGGTTATGCCATGGTCCCAATCACACCTAGACACTTCACATGGCATTGGAAAGACCACACTACAAGTCCCAATCACACATATCCACTCCACATGGTGTAGGAAATAGTTGTACCAGGATACTCATTATTCCCTCAGTCACTTCACATGACTGATCTAGGAAACCCTTGGATAAAGGGAGAGTATCTTCCCGCTATAGGAGAAAATCACAACTCCCTCTCAATGAGGGTGGATAGTTTGCATCATGCCAAGCATGTATATGAAGTACTCATACTTCACTCTAGACAGAGACCTGGTGAGAATGTTCGCTATCTGCTCATTTGTGGATATGTACTAGAGCTCCACTGCTCATTTCTGCACCATGTCTTAGATGAAATTGTATTTTATCTCTATATGATTTGACTTGTCATGAAAGACTGGATTCTATAAAAGCTTCACACAAATTTGATTATCACAGTATATCAAATTTGGCTCCAACTCTAGATCAAATAACCCTACAAGCAACTTCTAAAGACACATTGTTTCACGACTTGCAACACTGGTTGTTATATATTCTTCCTTTGTTATAATCAGTGCTACTCATGATTGTTTTCTACTCAACCATGAGATCATACCTGATCCCAAACTGAAGCAACATCTTGATGTGATTTTCCTATCCACTACACTCCCCACCCTTTCCAGGTCTGTATAACCTTGCATCTTTACTTTACTGTCTGAGATATATCTGATTCCATATCCAACCATACCATGCAACTACCTCAATACATGTTTTTCTGCTACCAATTGTATATGTCTAGGCTCAACCATGTAATGAATCAATGTGTTCAGTGCACATCATGTATCTGGCCTGGTGTTAACCAGGTACATCAAGGATCTGATGAACTATCTATATATCATGGGATCAACCAAATATGAAAAATAATCACTCAAGAGCTTCAGATTTTTAACCATAGGTGTGGCCATGGACTTGTTGTCTATCATCCTGAATATCTGCAGGATATCAACTGTATACTTTCCTTGGCTAAGGAAGATCTCATATGGTCTCTACCACACTTATAATCCCAATAAATAGTGCATCAAACCCAAATCCTTCATTTTGAACTCTGAAATGATCTCCCTCTTGCACCCATCTATGAGCTTCTCATCCCCTGAAAGAAACATGCCATCCACATATAGTACCAATATCAAGGGGAAACCATATTTGACCTTGGAGTAAAGGTTGGGATCTACATCACTCTTGGTAAACCCCAATCTCATCAAATAGTTGTGTATTATGGCATACCAAGCCCTGGATGTCTGGTTACGCCCATACAAATATTTCTTCAATTTACAAACATGGGACTCCTTCCCATAGATAAAACAAACCTTGTGGTTTCTCTATGTACACTTCTTCTTCAATTACAACATTCAAGCAAGTAGTCTTGACATCCATCTAGTGTAATTACAAATCAAAACAACGTATGATATTCCTTCCAGTGATTAGATTGTTCTGAAGGTAACCTGCTCTGATACCATGTTAGATTTTCTTACATTTTCAGTAGAAATAAATTTACCAAAGTATTTTGATCTTCATTTAACATTCAATAACCATATACTGAAAATATAAGCAAGATATAGAAGTATATAGACAAGCACAATAAGACACAAAGATTTATCCTAGGAAAACTCCAAACTCGGGGAAAAACCCAACCAAATTTTCTTAGAGAGAATATTTTTGATAATACAATACAACCATGAACAAGCTCTATTCACAAGAGAAAAACTAACAATGAAGAAACCTTGATAACAAGTAATATCTCTTCTTCTTGTCAAACCCTTGCGAGGGTAGACAAATGAGTCACCTCACAACCCTGGCGCAACTCTTATAGAGGTAGTGCACAAGAGAAACCACCAAGAACCCTAGTTGTAGCATATCTTAGGGTTTCCTCAAACTTACGTCTCCATTTTCCTTATTGAGATAATGAGTGTAGTGTGTGTAAATGAGCAAAGGAGTCACCTTTATTTATACTAGTTCAGTCAATTTATTGGCACCAAATTCTCTTCCTGGAAATTCTATTTTTCTGTATTATTTTTCTAGTGGGGACGACTTCTCTTCTGGGGTCTTTAGTACTACTTTATTGTTTTCCTGTGGGCCGACTTATCTTCCTAGAGACTCTAATTCCACTTTATTATTTTCCAATGGATCAAATTCTCTTCTGGGGTGTTCTTCAACTGTTCAAGGGTCTTCCTTTGACTTCTTGGAGTCTTCTTCTTCTCTAAGAAAAGTTGTCTAGGAGGGAATACCTCTCGCTGCTACCAAAACATCAACAAGTATGTGCACACTGCAACATAGAACAACTAGGGCAGGTTTGTATTGCAATTGAATATCTATGTATGAGTGCAATGTGCATGAATGTAATGGATATTATGAATTAATGAATACAAATCCAGTCATTGTGGACGTAACCCAGTTTGGGGTGAACCATGTTAGAACCTCGTGTCTTAATTTGTTTCTTATGTGTGTTATGTTTATGGCACATGTGATGGATGGTTAGTATAGATTTGTTTATTGTTTGTGGTCATTGCGCAATGATGGTGAATTTTTAGTATTCATATATGTTCTTATGATCCTACGCACTTAAGCTAATTATGAATGAATGAATGTTAAGTGGAGTAATGTTGCACCTAGGTTAAGTAATGGAAACTGTGCATATAGTAGATGAATGGACAATGCATAGTATGGTCATGTTGAATCCCCACTTCCCTCCATCACTGCAAAAACTTGGTTCCTACAACCACACTACATGCCTCGGGTGAGACTTCATTTGGTTGCAGGTGATGCTGAAAGGGCCGATGTCTAATGGTTTTGTTGGTTTATGAATTATTAACCTCCAGTCTTCTCACTGTGCATCAACATGGATACCATCATTACATCAAGAAAAAATTGTTTTGATCCTTGTATAGACGGAAGTGCAAATCCTCTATTAGTTGAGACAATATAGAAGTGTGACTAACTCAAGAGAAGCACAACCTAGAAGAAATGAAAAATATAGTAAAACAAGATTAATAAGATCTAAAAACTTCTCGATACTAACCAAATAACTATGTAGATAAAAGGTGTTTCTTAACATTAAACAAAAAAGGATTTATTTGAGCCTAGGGAAATGGGAAAACCTAGAATTGAGATACAATGGACCTTTTGAGATCTTAGCACATATGGGTGTCATTACTTACAGATTAGACTTACAACCACAAATGAAAATTCATGATGCATTTCATGTATCTTTTCTTAAGAAATATCTATCTGGCCCCATTCATGTGTTGGACTTTAATGTTATACAGATGAAGAAAACCTAGGAATTTCTCACTAAGCCCCCGATGATCATTATAGTGAACCTTGATAGATAAAGTATAAAATAGTGAACCTTGAGGTAACCATTAGCTTGAATCAACCCCCTTTCTTTTGTATGATTTGATGTGTATTTCTCTTAGTCTTAATTTTTTATTTCATTTACCTATGTAGTTACATTAATGGTGTCATTTTAAATATAAACATGTTATATTTTGGACTCAAATCAACAAATTTACAAGTCTTCAAAATATATATGACTCAAATTGTTGATCCCCTAACTCCCTCTGGTCAATGAAAAAGAAAAAACACACAGAAAACAACGCTCTAAATTTATTGATAAAATAATAACATGGACAAAAACACCACCAATGGTTTTTTGTTAGAGTAAAATGTGTGTAATATAGCATTTTCTAGTGTCAAAGATTGTCATCATGTTGATGTAAATTTGTTAGTTATAAAACTTCTTTAAACATGAGTGCATTTTATAAAAAGTACACATACACTTTGTAATCACCCTTCTCTTGAATGGTACTTATTTTAATGTTGATTTATGTTAAGTGAGGTAGGCAATAAGACTTTTTATATAAAGATTAAAACACTAATGTTGATTTATGTTAAGTGAGATAGGAAACTTTTTATATAAAGTTCAAAACACTTAACCACTTGAACTAGTCCACCATGCTTCATTAATTAATTACTTCTATACATTTCATTCGTAATTTTTTTTTACTTTATACCTAGATTTTATAGAGAAAAATATCATATTCTTTTATTGGATTTTGAGTATTTCATTTTGTAAGGTGACCAAGGTTCGAAACACACAATATTTGAGAGGAGACACCCAAAAAAATACAAGAATGTTAAGGGTTTGTGTGGCACAGGAGAGGTGTGATACCCGGGTGCTTTTGATGGCTTAGATTCCCCTCGGTAGCGGTTTCTTAGAGAAATGTTAAGGGTTGGTGTGGCCTAGGCTAGGTGCGATCGCCGAGTGATTTTGATGGATTAGATGCCCCTAAGTTCTACTTTCTTAGACCAATGTTAAGGATTGGTGTGGCTTAGGATGAGTGTGATCCCCTGTGTCCTCAATTCTTATACCAATGTGAAGGGTTGGTGTGACACAAGCTATATGCGATCCCCGAGTGATTTTGATGGCTTAGATGCCCCCGGGTCGTCATTAGCAAATAAATAAATATGAATTTAGAAAATATGAAAACTTAAAAAATATATCTATATATATGTTTTAGATCAAAATTGTTTTAAATTGTACATTTTCAAAAAGATATTTAAAAAACATTTCTTAAATATTATTTTGTTGGAATTTTTAAATATACACTTCACTTGTTTTTAAAATGAAAAAAAAAATGTAGAAAAAAAATTCAATTAAGAAATTCAAACAACTATGATAATGATAAAAAATGATAATGCTTGAGATTTTGTTGTAACATTGTTTTTTTCTTTCTTGGAGTATTGTTGTGGTTATAAGTTTTTTTTTTTTAAGTGGTCAAATTTATCATAATTGAGTTAAGATTGATTAGTATCTACATATATATGCAAGTGATAGGTAAAAAACTCCTCACCTTCGTGAGCTCCATAGTTGTTTGTCAAGAAGAAAGATGGAACATCCTAAATGTGCATTGACCATAGAATCTTGAATAAGGTAACCATAAAAAACAAGCATCATTTACCCAATATTGATGATCTATTTGATCAACTCAAGGGAGAAAAGGTATATTCCAAGTTCAATTTGAGATCGAGTTATCACCAAATTAGAGTTAATGAAGTTGACATACCAAATACTTCCTTTAGAATATGATATGGTCATTATGAGTTGTTGGTCTTACCTTTTGATTGAACAATTCCTTTGTAGTTTTCATGAGGTTAATGAATGATTTATTTTGGAAGACTTGACAAGTTTGTGCTAGTATTCATTGATGACATCATGGTCTATTCTAAGAATGAGGAAGACCACCAAGAGCACCTTTAGCTAGTATTGCAAAAGTTACAGAAGCAACAATTATATGCTAATTTGAGTAAGTTTGTATTCCTCAAGAAGAAGACTCAGTATCTTACAAACATAATATTTGAAGAAGGAATAAAGGTGTTGAACAAAACAAGGTATTTCCACACATGAAAAAAGACTTAAGAAAAACACTCACATAACTAGATCAAAGATCAATACACTAGTGTATTATGTGGTTAAAACCCTCAAAGAGGGAAATTGTCTACAACCCTAGCCAACACAACTACTTGAGGCATTATATTAATGTAAAAGAAAAATATTGTACACAATAGTTTCTCACAATCGACCTTTAGATAATGACCCTCCTTTCTCTTTAAATAGATATCATTGACCAATTGGATTTTAATCCATGGATCAATATAGTTTCTTGTATCGAGGATAATAAGAACCGTCGGATCACTTTATGTCTACATCATATCATGACCATTGAATTACATAACTACAAATTCATACAAGAGAAATACAATTTACCTAAAGACACATTAGACCAAGTTGATCTTAACTAACTCCTAAGTGTGTAAATATCCTAACATCCCCCCTTAATAACAACTTGGGATAGGATTGAAGGATTTACAATGGTGACATAATAGGAGGAAATAAGGAGGCATTGGAGCCTATCCCACCTTAATGAAAACTTTATGAACTCCTAACATAGATTAAAGTTTTAAAAAAACTTCTTTTATTGTTTTCTATTTTTTTTTTTAATTATCGCATGCTTTCAGATAGGTGTAATTATAATTTTTAATAATTAAAATTTCAATATGATGTTGAATGAGTCTTCTATTTATTACGATGTAAAAAATTACACAATTTCACAATCAAAATAGTTATTTTCCATGAAAAGGAGAGTTCACAAAATAGGTATTCTCCATAATCTACAATAAAGGAGAGGAATGTTCACTCCATTTTCTTATGTTGATCGCACTTTTGACCTCTTATGTCATAAATTATGACCTACATTAAAAATAAGCATAAACATATTATGTCATTGTATTTATGTCGCATAGATGAGACTTGAACCTAGGTGGGGAAGAGAAAACTCCCCACCCCAACCAATTGAGCTACAACCACTTACAACTATCATTCTTAATTATTAAATACAAAAATATTAAATATAAATTAAATTAATAAATAAAAATAATATCGATTCATGAAGATATCCTACTTCATTCCAGTAAATGCTCATTGGACATATGATATAGCCCACATTTTTTTCCAAGTAATAAGTCTTCATGGTGTGCCAAATGTAATTGTGACAAATAGTGACCCAAAGTTTACTTCCAAGTTCTAGTAGAGTTTGTTTCATGAGATACACTCAAGGCTGAGTTTCAATACAAATTACCATTGAAAGGAAGATGTTCAAATGAAAAGATTCAATAGAAGTCTCAAAGACATGCTCAATATTTATGTGGTGAATTAACGAAGAAACTAGGAGAACTAACTAACCTTAGTAGAATTTGATAATAATAATGGATACCATCATTACATCAAGAAACGTTTGTTTTAATCCTTGTATAGACGGAAGTAAAAATCCTGTATTAGTTGAGACAATCTAGAAGTATGACTAACTCAAGAGAAGGACAACCTAGAAGAAATGGAAAATATAGTAAAAAAAGATTAATTAAATCTAAAAACAACTCGAGACTAACAAAATAACTATGTAGATAAAAGGAGATTAGAATGAAGCTTTAATTTTGAAGAAAAGGTGTTTCTTAAAGTTAAACAAAAAAGGATTTCTTTGAGCCTAGGGAAATGGAAAAACCTAGAATTGAGATACAATGGACCTTTTGAGATCTTAGCACATATGGGTGTCATTACTTACGGATTAGACTTTGTAACAAACATAACTATGAACACAATACCATAATAATAATAATAATAATATATAGTTTATTAACGTAATTCAAGAGGCGCATACGTCTTCATCAAGAGGCACGTACCTCTTTACCTCATGACTAGTCAATGCTATAAGTAAATCATCAGTCAATGCCATAAGAAAATCGTCAGGAGGGTGATTGTAACATCATTTATTATTCAATTTATCAATCAATTATCAATTCAAAAATATTATATCTTCAATTAAATAACAGGTTAACTGTTACAGTGGTATCAGAGCCATTTTTTGGCAATTCTGGGGTAAAAAAAAAAAAAAAAAAAACATCATCCATCAAAATAAGAGTCATTCTTGTTCACCATTTATCATACAATCCATCGTTCTAAATTCCTCATATGTTCGTATAGTCCACTACAACAAATTCCTCGTATGTACGATTGCACCCTATCTGTTGTTGTTAGTTCGTTTGACTCATCCAACACACTTCCATACCTATGCGTACCTTCTTCACCGTACACACTGCCATATTGTTCTATTGTTTCCGCCACCATACATAGCCTTTTCATGTACTTGTCCACTACCTTTCTGTACACAACCTCTGCCACTGCACCTTGTCTACTACCTGTCCCTTTCTATACTATTTGTTTCCATTAGAAAATCCATGCAATTGAGCCTGTCCACTCCACGTTCTCAACTCCACCATTTTTTTATGTTGACCACCATGAATTTTCATAAAAGTCGTATCCTCAAGTTATAATTTTCCCTTATTATTTTTTTTTCTTTTCCCTTCGATTATTTAGTTAAGTCACTTAATAATATTATAAAGTCACTTATTTATCTTAATTTATCTTTTTGGAAATTATATTTGGGAATTATATTTAATAGAATAAAATATGGAAGGAAGTAGGAAAAAGAATGAAGAGTCACATGAATACATTACCGTTGTTGATCCAGAGTCTGTACTTAAGGCTTAGAAAGTACAGTGTCTAAGCATCTGAAAGTGAGTAAATGATAAAAAAGGGAAAGCAGTCAACCTTCAGGAAAGGAAGCTAAGGCTGATTTCCAGGTTGTCGATGTCATGCTTCCAACTGTTCCTGGACGTTTATATCTCATTCAATTGCAGCCCATGAACGTTCAAGCTCTACCTGGGTGGTGGTTGTTTTAAGTATAGTATCGAAAAGGTTTAAAGAGATATGTTTTTGGTCCGATAAGCCGTGTTCAATATTAGGTTGTCTTACAACAGGGACAGTCATAGAGGAACATGAAAATTAAAGGAGGGTTCTAAGATTTAGATGCTGCATCAATTTGATCTTATAAAAGAGAACTTTGAATCCAATATTAAAAAATAAAATGAAAACCAAAGGCCTTTTTCCGTAACTAAGTTATATTTTAAATAAATGATGTGTGAAATATGAGAAAAACATTAAGCTATCTATAAAGCAAGGCTCCTATCAAGGGAGAATATCACCCTGTAAATAGAAGAAGAAAATAGGATAAGAAGGAATCTGATGAAGCATAAAATATGACAATCTAAAAGGTTCACAGGCCTTGTCCCTGCTAATAGCCGATACAAAGGAAAAACTGTAAACGATATAGATGGCTAAAAATTGATCACCACAGTAGATGTTTTACTAAATTGCAATGAAACCTTCATCAGACATATATAAGCGAAATGAAATTGAATATGAAATCATAAAGAAAACAAACTCATAACACAGTATTGACAGAATCAGGAGTCTCTGGATTACTTTGTATTAATTCTCAAAAAGAGATAGTCTCTATTACAATCGACCAAAAAGGTCCAGCCTTTTTTTTATTTGTTCAAAGTGTATATTTATACAAATTTCTATATGCTAGAATCTCAATCGTTCCAGAGGTTTTCGGTTACAACAAAGGAGATTAAACGTTTCAATTCTTTGTCTCTGTCTTTATTTGGTATCGGAAACCTGCCTCTTTGCATGCTCTGTGAAAATGACGCACTTCTCCACCAGCTGGGATATCAACGTAGAAGGTTCTGCTTGATTATTGGCCTCAAAAGTGTAACAATCCTTCACCAATTTTGGCAACTTTCCTTCCACCTGTTGGTCTTTGGCGCTGATAGAACATAATTGTACACTCGGTTTAATTATCCATTTATATATTTGGACTATGTCCGTCTGGGTTATTTGTGATATTTCAGACAACTCTCTTTCTTCATTTTCGTTGATATTGAGTAGGTGCTTGGCTGTATTGATCTAGCCCAGTACCCCAGTGCTTCTTTCACCATCGAGACCCAACCAATTCCCATCCACAGAATCGAAGGTTTCTTCACAAGATTTCATTACCTCTTTATCTTGTTGTCTGCCTTCGGATATGTTACACTCCCATTCTTTCAACAAGATGTTACCTCGGGTCTGTTCTGAGATTGAAAACATGGAACTACTATCTTTTTCCATTTTCATCATGGCTATAACAGCCTCCTGGAAAGCAACTCGAGCCGCCCCAGCTTATTTTTCTCTAAGAGTGAGGTTTTCCATTACTCGATCAATGATTTGGCAGTTGTTTTGAATCATTTCCACCTTAGCAAGTAGAACTTGCTGAGCTGCCGACACTCTTTTTCTGATTTCTATAGCTTGGGATTGAAATATCCCGATATCGATTACCTGGCTTTCGGTGAGGTCTAATTTGGCTTGTAGCTGCTCTATCAATTCTCCTTGCTAGCCTATCTATATCTGACTTGTCTGATCCATCAACTGTGTCTGTTCGATATCGGCTTTGAGTCGCTCAATTTCCTTTTGATCAGCTACTCTATCTTGTTCTATACCTGTATTTGCCTGATCTTTGGCAACAGCCTCTGCTATAGCTAGTTTAGCCTCTAATGTTTTGATCAAACGATTTTTTCACTTTAGCTGATCCTTTAGGGTCCCGACTGAATATTGGTTGGTTGTAGCAAAATCCCCCAATGTTCCTGCTATTTGAGTTGCAAATTCTTCTTTTTTCATAGCTCTCCCATCAATTAAAATTTTAAATTTCTTGGATACTGTACCTGCCTCTTGGTAAAGTTCTTGTTTCACGACAACCTTTCTCTTCTTATCAAAGAAGAATTCATTCGGAGGTAGCTCTTCCATTGTTATGGGTGTTAATTCTTCACCAAAAATCCAACCTGCATCTGGGACCCCCTTTATGGACTGCAAGGGGGTAACAGAAACGATGGGATTGTCGATCTGCTTAGATGATTTCCCCAGAGTAACAACTGAGGTTGGCTCACACGGAGGGTTGGAAGTCTCATCTTCCTGTTTTGGGCCCCCAGTTTGCTCTTTCTTGTCCTGGTGTTCTTCTTGGTCGGGTGTTGAATCTTTGGAGCCCTCAGCTTCTGTTTTCTATGCCTTTATAGTCATTGGGTTCTCACCCTACAATACTGAGGGAAGGCATCTCCATCGGTGTTCTTGGAATTTTAAAACATCATCCCTCTCTTCAGGCGACAGGGCTTGTATCCGACCCAAAAATTTGGCATAAGATCTCGCACCTCAGAAAATATCATCATGAGGCGAATTCTCATGTTCAAATCTTTTAAGGCCACAACTAGCCATGTGGTTACTCACGACCCTGTGTGGGTCGTGTTTCTTGAATTTGATGTGGACCAATTTAATATCTTCCAAGGCTGCTACCTCAGCCTTTTCATGCCTGAAATCTAATAAAGAATAGGTATTCAAATGAATGGGAAAAGGTGGCCATACCTTCTTAGAAAATCCTTTAATCTCTTTGCTTATGCCACCAATCACAATTTGCCTAGCGATCTCACGACAAGCCAACATATCAAGTATAAATAATGGTAGATCATGCGGTGGAACAGAGGCACTAAAAAACCTGAAATATGAAAATTCTGCCTCCACGTACCAGTCGGCCACACTACTCAAATTGGTCGCGATGCTATTTGAGATCCTGGGAGGTGGATTACTGAAGATGGTGACATGCATCGGTACCATTACCCGATTGAAAATTTTGTATATGAAATCTAAGGCCTTATCCTCCCAGAGCTTTGAATGGTAGACATGGATAGGCTCAGCATCAGATGGAGCCAAACTCTATCTCATTAAGGGAAAAGGCATCATGAAACACACGACGTCCATGATGTATGCAGACATAAAAAATGAAGTGGCCTTCCCACTCACCCTATATGTTCGATATTCTATAATCCGACTGGTTAGACTATCTGACAACAGTTTGGCCCAGTCGAAGGAACAACTTTCCGCAACTTTATGCATCAGAGGCACACATGGGAGGAAAAAATGTGTGGTGTCCTCCCTCCCATACAATCTACAGGTCATCATTGCTATGTATTTGAACTGTAGTTCCAAGGAAGATATGGAATAAACTCTGTTACTATCTTCCCTGAACTTTGCGGGGTGTGAGACCCAATCCTTGATCAAATCAGATAAGATTTTTCCGTATTTTTCACATTCCTTCTGTTTAAAATCCTCCAGAAATTCGACATTGTAAGTGAAGTTCGACGTCGATGAAAACTTGTACATCGCCTGTAAGTGTTCTAGTCTAAAGGTCCCAATAGTGACCTTCTTCTCACTAATGATGGTTCTGGTCGGGATATCTACATGATCTAGCACCCATCAGATCATATCATAGTAAGGAAGAAGACGTGGCCTGGCCACTACTTTATGCATCTCTACTTGGACGATGATATTGTATTTGGTGGCCAAGTCGTCCTTCTCATTATCACTAGAATCATCTGAACAGTTCACCAATTCGAACTGCAGAACCTCAGAGATGTATGACCAGGTTCCGATGGAATCAACACTTCATGGTGAAGTATCATAAACATTATCTGAGCCTTGTCCTAAAATCTTAGCAATTTCCTTGGACTCTTTTCATAGGGCCATGACAGAGGATTGTGACTTAGATCTCCTGTGATAAAAATGTGTATACATACATAAATTAGTTCGTTGAGAAAAGATTCTCTGTGCAAAATAGAAATGAGCTTTATGACATGAAAGAAAGAGATCTATATCTTCGACCATTTAAAACCTCAACGTCCTTATGAACAGAACGGTCAAATAATTTTTTAGAGATAGATTTAGCAATAAAAACCATACCATTACTTATTTCTTCGTCTCATTTCCAATTAATGCCATAAATTTCGACAGTTCGTGACACAAGTTGGCACAAGGAACATTTAAATTTACCTTGTAGACTGTGCAAATTATTATTTATATTAAACACTGATTAAGCTGGCTTTAATTTATTTAATTAGGTTTTCTTAAACTTTAATCAACCTTTTGGCATTCCCCGTATCGAGAGTTTTCACTCTAACCTTTCGAGCCCCTAAAACCCGAGATCGTGATGACGCGATTTAGTTAAGCGAAAACATAATCTGGATTAAGTGTTTGATTAATCATGTTTAGTTAATATCGTGACTTTTCGACTTGGGACTTCGAAGGTATAGTTCCCAGGAGGAGCATATGCTGAGTTGCGAAATTTCGACAGAGTTTAACTATGGTTAAAAACATATTCATCCCTGACACTAACCCGGGTAACTTATGTGAATGTCTCAAGATTTCGCCTATCGAAGTTGTGATGGTAAGGTTTTTGAAGAGAGTGAATGTCGAGACGGGAAACCCTGATTGCAATTGACTAGGGTTTAAGAAACCTTACTCTCGGCTTTAACCTAAGGTAAGCCTTTTAAAAACTTTTTGCAACTTCGCGCATCGGGGCTTGTAAACATTGCAACTCGTAACTCTCGAACCACGATATCCCGAGGTATGGAAAAGTGAAAAAGTTTGCTCAATGGTTAAAAAGGTAATGGCTTAAGATTATAATGGCCATCGCCACTCTGTATATCAAGACTACTGAGATTTTTAGTGGGTAAGGTCATGAAGTAAAAGACAACTTAAAGTCCAACCTTTGATTTAAAAATTACATTTAAACTAGTTGAAAAAAGGCGGCTCCAACAACCATTATAAAAGAGAAATAAATAGCATTAAATATCATCTTGGTAGAGTCGAGAAGAGTCAGGAGGAGTTCGACGAAATACGAAAATTGAATTGGAAAAAATCGATAAATTATTACAAAAAGAAGACATAATTGACACGTTAATAAAAACGTCGGAGGAGAAATGGAATAGTTATTTAAGAATGAGGGGTAACAATGATCTAGGTGGATATCGGTGGCCACCCACCTATTCCAACTGGCTCAAAACAATATTTTGGCAATTTACTATCTTTAGTAGTCTTTTGGTTCCTAAAAGTTCAGGGCCATTTTGAGGGCCTAAATGATGTTTTTTTGTGATCAAGCACCTCAATAATTGCCAAAGGGCTTTAAATGAGCCCCCAGAATGAATCTCCTTGTCGATACCTTTCCCACGATCTATCATGCACCCCAAACAGAGATCATCTGCCAAATTTACTCCCCCGGGATGTTGATACACCAAACTACCCAAAATGGGGTCCACAAAACTGTTGGCTTTTCATCTTCCGAGGTCGGGTTTTTGGACTTTACTTTTGTTAAAAATTCCTTTGGAGCCTCATTGTAAGACTCATCTTCTCGTGAATGAGTGTAGCCATCACATCTCTTCTCAGAGATAATCCTCCACCATTCTAGCGAGTTCATTCACTCTGTATTTTAGAGTGTGTACATTTCACTCAGTAATTGTAATTGTGTATTATTGTATATCTATTCCTCTTGTTATATACATCTGATATATATCTGTTATATTATTAGATCTATTACAATATCTCAGTATATTTATTTATCATATCTCTGCTCTCATTTCGTGCCGAAAATAATCTGGATCAGTGGTATTAGAGCAAGTTTTTCTTAATCGTTTTTCAGTGCATGCCCCCGACAAGGTCCGAGTATATAAAGTTGGGTCTTGAGCTATTCTCTCTCGAGGAAAATCGCTCTCGCACGCCCAAAAAACCCTCCATGGTGGAAGAAAATAAAACCGACGGAGCAGGAGATTTTATTAATCCATTGCTTGAGCAAGCTCTCACGCAACAGAGGGAGGAAATAATGGAGAATTTTTCCCACATCCTTCAACGCCTACTGATAGAAGTAGGTGTGTATTCATCAAGTGACCACTTTGGAGGAACCTCTCCTTTCAAGGTACAAATTAATTTTGATATTCTCATATTTGAACGTCAGATAGATGCGGATGCCCTAGAAAAATGGTTGAATCTACTAGAAGGCTATTTCTATATTCACAATTTTTTTGACAGGGAAAAGATCACCTTCACACTCCTTAAGGCTCTCCCCCATGTCAAACATTGGTGGGAAACTTACTGGGAGAAAAGTTCCACAGAGGAGTATGGAATATATGGGGCCGAGCCCACTTGGGATTGTTTCGTGGATGCGATCAAGGAACAATATTACCCTGTTGGAAACTATGGAGACCAGTACATGAGATGAACCACACTACGTCAAGAGAGGAGCCAAGCAGTCTCAAAGTTCACCAATACCTTCCATACCTTGCGCACCAAGCTAGGTATCAAATATTCTGAGTGACATTTGGTTTTGAAATACTGTGGGCTCTACATAGGTACATCGAAACTGAAATAGAGTTTTTGGACATCTCATCGTTGGGAGCTTCTTATCGATATGTTGTCAAGATCGAGAAAAAATTTAAGCACCAGAAAAAATGGAAGTTCGAGTCTGCAAATCCGTAACAACCAAAATATGATAAAGACATCCTTAATAAACAGCCTCCTGAAAACCAGTCCAAGCCACAGGAAAAGAAGGGTCACGGGAAGACGAAGAAGGAAACTAGGAAGTGGTGTAATTTCCACAAAATCCCCTAGTACAACACTGATGAATGTCACTAAAAACAATGATTATTGGTTGAGATCAAAGAAAAGGATCCAAACTCTGATTCATAAAATCTTGGCATAAGACATATCATCGACGCAAACACCACTACTACTGTCATGACTGCAACAATTCAACCAAAAGAACCAATAGATATTGAAGAGGGGGAGTGCCTCTTCCATTCAAAGATGTGGGTGAAGCGGACCCCATTTCATTTCATTGTTGACAACAGAAGCCATAAGAACCTCATATCAGGAGAGTTCATCAAACAGTTGAGATTTTCCACAACACCACACCTGCAGCCATACAACATCCGGTGGCTTCACCAAGGATGAGATCTTTATGTCAGCCAACAATGACGATTGTCATATGACATCCAACTCTTCAATGATGAGGTATTATGTGATGTTTCCCTTTTAGATGTTTGTTATTTTCTCTTGGGATAACCATATATGTGGAAGCACCATGCTATCTATGTGTCTCGACCTTGTAGTGTCATTGTTACTCCGGAGGGTCATCTCTATAAGATACCAAAGGTAGTTCTGACTATTGTCCCACCTAAACAGTGTCACAAGGTACTATCTCATACTACAAAATTCAACTTATTCACGATCTATTCAATTTTTGAACAAAAGGACACTACAACCACCGCAACCATTGCAACTTATTATATCTCCTCTCTCATGTTGTGCTGAAAATAATCTAGATCAAATGACAAGGATGGGAGTACAAGGATGCTTAATGAACACATTACGCAAATTGATAAATTAACGAAACAAATGGATGCATTATTTGTAGAACCCTTAGACCTTCAAAGACCATCAAAAATTTCTGGACCATAAAATTTAGAGGATCAGGGACACCAGGAAATACCAAAGATAAATTTTTCAAGAAATACACACAAATTTCAGGATAGAGATTACCATAAGTTTAAAAAGGAGTTATTGAAATATGACGGAAAGGACCATAAAGGAGTTGTTGTTTGAATCAACAAAATGGACGATATTTTTGAATAAAACACTCTATTGGGTGAACGAGAAAAAATAATGAAAACATCCAATAGTTTAGAACGAGAAGATTATGAATGGTACCTATGGTGGTCTAGGAAATGTGACGCTCATTACTTCCATTGGAAAAACTTCACAGCTGCCCTACTAAAAAGGTTCCATGACGAAGAGGATAATGACCTATATAACAAGTTCATGCATATTAAACATTAAGGGAGCGTAAACAATTATACACATGAATGGGAGCTTCTGGAAACAAGGCAGTGTAGAGTCACTGATGAACAATTACTAAAAATGTATATCTGTGGATTAAAGGATTACATCTGTAGCAAAATTAAACTATGGAATCCTAAAACTATTGAAGATGTTAGACACGTAGCAAGGCTAATTGAGCAAAAATGCAAGTTCAATAATCCATCATTCGTAGGTCCAGAAGCATCAAACAAATATTCAAATGAAAAAACAAATAAGTATTATACAGACAAGTATAACTCATATAAGAAATGGGTGAACAAATGTAGATATTATGATCCAGATTATTTTAAGATTGACACGAAGACAAGAATATAATCGATATATAACAAGGAAATGCACATAGATAATGCGGAGAAAACAAGAATATAGTGAAAACCAACTTCTATTAATGAACAAGAGAGAAAAACACTGTAGAACACAAACTGGCATAATGGAGCAACCCATCTCTGAAAATAAAGAGATGTTGGCTATGTTTCATTCGCAACAAGATTTACATCACACTCCATTGCATGCCTAACCTCCTTCACCTCAATTATATATGAGAGAGTGAGAGGAAAACAATTCTCATGATGCATGTGGGATAAATTGGACCAAGTTTATAAAATGACATAGGCATGTAAAACACTAGGACTTCTCGGGTGGTCAACCATCCCAGTACCACTCTAGCATGAGAGTGCTTAATTGTGGAGTTCTAATGGGATCCAATGCATTAAATACATGTTGTAGGAATCTACATAAGACCACTAGGAAATCATTACATGATTTCTATAATTAACAAATGAAGATGACATTACATTCCATTCCCCATCAAAAGGGTTAATATCATGGTTTATCAAAACCACAGGCTCAAAATGGTGATTCAATGGAAAAGGTGGATGGCCACTGAGATCCATCTAGATCATTCCTCCCCCATTAGGAAGTAATGGTCCCAATTGCATCAAGTTCCCATGGGATATGGGGAGACTTCTACTAAATTTGAAGCTTTGTGTGTTGCTTGCCTTGTTGAAGAAGTTGTCCTGCTTAGCTTGTTGAAGGCTATCATGAACCTGTTGTTGGAGGGGTTGGATCTATTCAACCAATATAGCTACATGATCTACCTGAGTGTGGGAGGACTCTATTGTTGAATATGTAACATGAATAGTATGAAGGGTTATGTTATAACCTTTATTGATTGGGCAGTGTGGAGGCACCCCCGTAGGTGTAGAAAGAACATCTTGGGACTCTTCTACAATCTTGTTGATTTTCTTATGCTAGATAGAAAGCTCTTGGGATAAGACTACAATGGTTATAGTGTCCTTATGTTCACCTTCTTATCAGATTGTGAAGAGGATAAACTTTGCAGCATGATAGATTACTTTGGGCATTGTTTTGGTGGACAATAATTAGAACTACCTCTAGTATCCTGTATAGCTGACCCCCTAGAGTAACAATCACACTACGAGGTCGAGACTCATAAATAGCATGACGCCTCCACATATATGGCTGGCCTAATAGAACATCATAGACTTCCAGTGGGGCAACATCACCCAATACCTCATTCTTGAAGGGCTTGATGTCGTAGGACAGACGACACTATTTGTTGACACAAAGATCTTGACCTTGGAAAAACCACCTGATGTTGTATGGTTGCGGGTGTGGTGTTGTTGGAAAATCCAACTTCTTGACAATCTCTGCTAAGATGATGTTCTTTTGGCTTCCACTATCAACAATAAAATGTAGTGGGGTCCCCTTCACCCACATATGTGAATGGAAGATTCACTCCCCCTCTTCTAGTTGGATTGTTGCATTTGTGATAGTAGCAGTGGGTTCTGCATCAATGATCTGTCTCCTTTTACTATTTTCTAAATCAGGGTCCAAGTCAAGGTTTGGATCTTTGTCTTTGAACTCGGCCACCAATGACTGTATTGAGCGACATTCATCAGTGTTGTGCCAAGCGTTGTTGTGGAACTCACACCACTTTCTAGTTTATTTATTAGACTTCTTGTTGACTTTCTTTGCCTGCATATGGGACTGGCTCTCTTGAGGTTGGCTTTCCTTAGTTTGTCCATGCTTCTCCCACTTACTTTGTTGCTTGAATTTTTGCTCAATTTTGATTGCATATCGATAAGCATCTCCCAGTGAGGATATGTCCAAGAAATCCATCTTTGTTTGGATGTACCTATGTAGACCACTGCGATACTTCAAAATGAGGTGTCGCTCGGAGTATTTGATACCTAGCTTTGAGCACAAGGTATGAAAGATGTTGGTGTACTATGGCACTGTCTGGTCTCTTTTTTCACGTAGAGTTGTTCATCTCATGTATTGATCATCATATTTTTCAACGGGGTAGAACTCTTCCTTTAGGGCATCTACAAAGTCTGCCCAAGTGGTTTCTCTCCCAAATAGTGTAGATTCATCCACAGTGTACCTCTCCCAGTAACCTTCATGTTATCACTGAAATTTCGTCCGCAAATGGTTACAAGAATTCATCATCGTCAAACAGTTATGAAGTCATCCATGGACCTGAATTAACATAAAATCATTCATAAAGGGTCAAAAACTATACAAATAGTGAAAAAATTGAAGGGCGCGATGAAGACACTGGGCACGCGTGCACATTCGCGAAACAAAAACTCAAGATACACGCACATGCGCACAATGCGTGATTGTTGTCACTAAAAGCCGTGCACCTGAGAAACGATGCATTTATGAGAGTGGTTGGCCTCCCACCCACTTCTGGTTCAGCTTCCAAGTTGATTTGACACTCAAATATGGACTAGATTCGACTGGGTGGCTGGTAAAAGACCTAGAAATTCCCTAATTAGCCTCTTTACACACTACAAACTAGTTGAACAATAACCCAAAGGAATGCTATAAAAAGGCCATGGATACACTTCGTTTTTCAAGGAATTTCAAAGCAAAGTTATGCTGCCATTATTCTCTTGAGGACTCTTCTATCCTTGCCAAGAGTATACTTGCATCATTGCATTGGGCAATCCATCTAACCCCTTGAGTGGATTAACAAAGAATTCTTTCACCATTTTCATTTTCTTTTTCAAAGTTGTAAGAAGAGCTTATTTGTGGGGGTCAAAGAGCCCTCCCTTGGAGGAAGAAGGGACTAATAGTCCCCTTGCTTCTCAATGTTTTCTTTCACTAATATCGGCCTTATCATTGGTGACATGGGTCTCATTGTTTCTTTTGTCCTTATGTCCCTATGTTTACAAATTTAGTTGTTGTTTTATTTTTTAGTTTAATTCTTAGTTGTTGTTTTATATTTCTTTTTCTAACCCTTATCCTTGCAGTTGTCCTACTCAGCAAACCCAACTGAGCTTGCAAACACCTCTATTTTTCTCACTAAGGTGATGAAAGAGGCGCAACTGATTGGCGACTCCACTGGGGAAAGGTATCAATTTCCTACCCCATTTGGGTTTTTCTAGCTCTTATTTTGGTTTATTTAACTTGCAGGTGCATTAACTAGCCTAAGTCGACCTGCCAATCATCCAATTCCAAGTTGAATTGGGAGAATTCCACCTGGAATTTTCATTCATGGTCGTGTGTCACCTATGCTCGGGTTTTTAGGCCCACAGACATGCATCATGTGCACATGCACTCAAGACACAGTTCTGTTCTGTGCACGTGAGCTCATTAATTCTTTTATGTCTGTGCACATGTGCTCTGTGTGCCTCTGTCTCCACTGAGATCCACGCATCTGTGAAAAAATTCACATTGTAAAGTTCTTGAGATGTGGGGAATGCCATTATCCTTCTTAAAAATGATTTCAAGCATGTTTTAGAGCTACACCACACTTAGTCCCCTCATCATATAAAGGGGTTAGACAAAACACATAGGCACTTAGGGGGTTAAAATCAATTTCCTCTTTTTCTTTCATTTTCGCCACATGGATGGCTTGTTTTGACTCAAAATATAAGTTGGAAATCATTTTTAATCACATTTAACTTGCATTGGGACTAGAAGTTGGATAACCATAGCTTAGTATGCTCTTCTCTCGTGCATCCAAGCGACCTTGAGAATCAGAAAAAGATTGTGAAACGATTTTATCTCCC
>SNQJ01S0034812.1:54867-75661 GCA_010110895.2 Picea sitchensis | reverse complement strand
ACGAATGAAATGTATAGAAGTAATTAATTAATGAAGCATGGTGGACTAGTTCAAGTGGTTAAGTGTTTTGAACTTTATATAAAAAGTTTCCTATCTCACTTAACATAAATCAACATTAGTGTTTTAATCTTTATATAAAAAGTCTTATTGCCTACCTCACTTAACATAAATCAACATTAAAATAAGTACCATTCAAGAGAAGGGTGATTACAAAGTGTATGTGTACTTTTTATAAAATGCACTCATGTTTAAAGAAGTTTTATAACTAACAAATTTACATCAACATGATGACAATCTTTGACACTAGAAAATGCTATATTACACACATTTTACTCTAACAAAAAACCATTGGTGGTGTTTTTGTCCATGTTATTATTTTATCAATAAATTTAGAGCGTTGTTTTCTGTGTGTTTTTTCTTTTTCATTGACCAGAGGGAGTTAGGGGATCAACAATTTGAGTCATATATATTTTGAAGACTTGTAAATTTGTTGATTTGAGTCCAAAATATAACATGTTTATATTTAAAATGACACCATTAATGTAACTACATAGGTAAATGAAATAAAAAATTAAGACTAAGAGAAATACACATCAAATCATACAAAAGAAAGGGGGTTGATTCAAGCTAATGGTTACCTCAAGGTTCACTATTTTATACTTTATCTATCAAGGTTCACTATAATGATCATCGGGGGCTTAGTGAGAAATTCCTAGGTTTTCTTCATCTGTATAACATTAAAGTCCAACACATGAATGGGGCCAGATAGATATTTCTTAAGAAAAGATACATGAAATGCATCATGAATTTTCATTTGTGGTTGTAAGTCTAATCTGTAAGTAATGACACCCATATGTGCTAAGATCTCAAAAGGTCCATTGTATCTCAATTCTAGGTTTTCCCATTTCCCTAGGCTCAAATAAATCCTTTTTTGTTTAATGTTAAGAAACACCTTTTATCTACATAGTTATTTGGTTAGTATCGAGAAGTTTTTAGATCTTATTAATCTTGTTTTACTATATTTTTCATTTCTTCTAGGTTGTGCTTCTCTTGAGTTAGTCACACTTCTATATTGTCTCAACTAATAGAGGATTTGCACTTCCGTCTATACAAGGATCAAAACAATTTTTTCTTGATGTAATGATGGTATCCATGTTGATGCACAGTGAGAAGACTGGAGGTTAATAATTCATAAACCAACAAAACCATTAGACATCGGCCCTTTCAGCATCACCTGCAACCAAATGAAGTCTCACCCGAGGCATGTAGTGTGGTTGTAGGAACCAAGTTTTTGCAGTGATGGAGGGAAGTGGGGATTCAACATGACCATACTATGCATTGTCCATTCATCTACTATATGCACAGTTTCCATTACTTAACCTAGGTGCAACATTACTCCACTTAACATTCATTCATTCATAATTAGCTTAAGTGCGTAGGATCATAAGAACATATATGAATACTAAAAATTCACCATCATTGCGCAATGACCACAAACAATAAACAAATCTATACTAACCATCCATCACATGTGCCATAAACATAACACACATAAGAAACAAATTAAGACACGAGGTTCTAACATGGTTCACCCCAAACTGGGTTACGTCCACAATGACTGGATTTGTATTCATTAATTCATAATATCCATTACATTCATGCACATTGCACTCATACATAGATATTCAATTGCAATACAAACCTGCCCTAGTTGTTCTATGTTGCAGTGTGCACATACTTGTTGATGTTTTGGTAGCAGCGAGAGGTATTCCCTCCTAGACAACTTTTCTTAGAGAAGAAGAAGACTCCAAGAAGTCAAAGGAAGACCCTTGAACAGTTGAAGAACACCCCAGAAGAGAATTTGATCCATTGGAAAATAATAAAGTGGAATTAGAGTCTCTAGGAAGATAAGTCGGCCCACAGGAAAACAATAAAGTAGTACTAAAGACCCCAGAAGAGAAGTCGTCCCCACTAGAAAAATAATACAGAAAAATAGAATTTCCAGGAAGAGAATTTGGTGCCAATAAATTGACTGAACTAGTATAAATAAAGGTGACTCCTTTGCTCATTTACACACACTACACTCATTATCTCAATAAGGAAAATGGAGACGTAAGTTTGAGGAAACCCTAAGATATGCTACAACTAGGGTTCTTGGTGGTTTCTCTTGTGCACTACCTCTATAAGAGTTGCGCCAGGGTTGTGAGGTGACTCATTTGTCTACCCTCGCAAGGGTTTGACAAGAAGAAGAGATATTACTTGTTATCAAGGTTTCTTCATTGTTAGTTTTTCTCTTGTGAATAGAGCTTGTTCATGGTTGTATTGTATTATCAAAAATATTCTCTCTAAGAAAATTTGGTTGGGTTTTTCCCCGAGTTTGGAGTTTTCCTAGGATAAATCTTTGTGTCTTATTGTGCTTGTCTATATACTTCTATATCTTGCTTATATTTTCAGTATATGGTTATTGAATGTTAAATGAAGATCAAAATACTTTGGTAAATTTATTTCTACTGAAAATGTAAGAAAATCTAACATGGTATCAGAGCAGGTTACCTTCAGAACAATCTAATCACTGGAAGGAATATCATACGTTGTTTTGATTTGTAATTACACTAGATGGATGTCAAGACTACTTGCTTGAATGTTGTAATTGAAGAAGAAGTGTACATAGAGAAACCACAAGGTTTGTTTTATCTATGGGAAGGAGTCCCATGTTTGTAAATTGAAGAAATATTTGTATGGGCGTAACCAGACATCCAGGGCTTGGTATGCCATAATACACAACTATTTGATGAGATTGGGGTTTACCAAGAGTGATGTAGATCCCAACCTTTACTCCAAGGTCAAATATGGTTTCCCCTTGATATTGGTACTATATGTGGATGGCATGTTTCTTTCAGGGGATGAGAAGCTCATAGATGGGTGCAAGAGGGAGATCATTTCAGAGTTCAAAATGAAGGATTTGGGTTTGATGCACTATTTATTGGGATTATAAGTGTGGTAGAGACCATATGAGATCTTCCTTAGCCAAGGAAAGTATACAGTTGATATCCTGCAGATATTCAGGATGATAGACAACAAGTCCATGGCCACACCTATGGTTAAAAATCTGAAGCTCTTGAGTGATTATTTTTCATATTTGGTTGATCCCATGATATATAGATAGTTCATCAGATCCTTGATGTACCTGGTTAACACCAGGCCAGATACATGATGTGCACTGAACACATTGATTCATTACATGGTTGAGCCTAGACATATACAATTGGTAGCAGAAAAACATGTATTGAGGTAGTTGCATGGTATGGTTGGATATGGAATCAGATATATCTCAGACAGTAAAGTAAAGATGCAAGGTTATACAGACCTGGAAAGGGTGGGGAGTGTAGTGGATAGGAAAATCACATCAAGATGTTGCTTCAGTTTGGGATCAGGTATGATCTCATGGTTGAGTAGAAAACAATCATGAGTAGCACTGATTATAACAAAGGAAGAATATATAACAACCAGTGTTGCAAGTCGTGAAACAATGTGTCTTTAGAAGTTGCTTGTAGGGTTATTTGATCTAGAGTTGGAGCCAAATTTGATATACTGTGATAATCAAATTTGTGTGAAGCTTTTATAGAATCCAGTCTTTCATGACAAGTCAAATCATATAGAGATAAAATACAATTTCATCTAAGACATGGTGCAGAAATGAGCAGTGGAGCTCTAGTACATATCCACAAATGAGCAGATAGCGAACATTCTCACCAGGTCTCTGTCTAGAGTGAAGTATGAGTACTTCATATACATGCTTGGCATGATGCAAACTATCCACCCTCATTGAGAGGGAGTTGTGATTTTCTCCTATAGCGGGAAGATACTCTCCCTTTATCCAAGGGTTTCCTAGATCAGTCATGTGAAGTGACTGAGGGAATAATGAGTATCCTGGTACAACTATTTCCTACACCATGTGGAGTGGATATGTGTGATTGGGACTTGTAGTGTGGTCTTTCCAATGCCATGTGAAGTGTCTAGGTGTGATTGGGACCATGGCATAACCTTACCTAAGCCATGTGAAGTGGCTAGGTGTGAATGGGGTTATGGTGGTAGTCTTTCTCATACCATGTGAAGTGTATGGGTGTGATGGAGACTACTAGGAGAGGAGAAACAACAAGATACTTGCAGCGTAGTCTTGTGACTATGGTGGTAGTCTTTCCCATACCATGTGAAATGGATGGGTGTGATTGGGACTACTAGAAGAGAACATCGTAAAAGAATACTTCCCTAGATAAGAGGGACTGTTGATGTTTTGGTAGCAGTGGAAGGTATTCCCTCCTAGAAAAATTTTCTTAGAGAAGAAGAAGACTTGAAGAAGTCAAAGGAAGACCATTGAATAGTTGAAGAACACCCTGAAAGAGAAGTTGGCCCACATGAAAATAATAAGGTGGAAATATAATTTCCAGGAAGAGAAGTCGGCCCATAGGAAAACAATAAATTAATATTGAAGACCCCAGAAGAGAATTCCACCCCACTGGAAAAATAATAAAGAAAAACATAATTTCCAGTAAGAGAAGTCTGCCCCAGTAAAGTGATTGAACTAGTATAAATAAAGGTGATGTCTTTACTCATTTACACACACTACACTCATAATATCAACAAGGAAAATGAGACGCATGTCTGAGGCAACCGTAGGAGACATTGAAACTAGGGTTCTTGGTGGTTTTTCTTGTGCGCTACCTCTAGAAGAGCTTTGTTAGGGTTGTGAGGTGACTTAGTTGTCTACCCTCGCTAGGGTTTGACAAGAAGAATATATAAGTACTTGTTATCAGGGTTTCTTCATTGTTAGTTTTTCTCTTATGAAAAGAGCTTGTTCATGGTTGTAATGTATTATCAGAAATACTTTCTCTAAGAAAATTTGGTTGGGTTTTTCCTTGAGTTTGGAGTTTTCCTAGGATAAATCTTTGTGTCTTCTTGTGCTTTTCTATTTGCTTTGTGATTCTACTTATATTTTTAGTATATGGTTATTGAATGTTAAATGAAGATCAAAATACTATGGTAAATCTATTGCTACTGAAAATGTAAGAAAATATAACAATACTTCTCTATTTATCTTCAAATCAGATCACTATTCATTAATCAACATTCATAACTCATCATTATCCACTCATGACTACTTTCTACCCAAAAAACCCATACATATTTATATTATTCTATTAGCATTAAGCTTGTTACAACATGGTTACAAAGTGGAAAACATGTCCCAAAACTCCTAACTAACTTCCGCCTTTTGCATGCTAAATCCTCAAAATGTGTTAATTGATTTTCATGCACACTTCTCCTTTTGAAAAATGTCGTGCAATCAACTTCGACTCGATTCCCAAAACTTACCCAAGAAGATATACTCTAAAATGAACCAGATGAGAGCAGAGAAACAAGCTCTTTCCTAGAAGATGGAGTTATTACAGGAATATGCATACAAGGTAGAAGAAGAGCTCATAGTTGCACAAGGAGTGGTGAAACAAGCCACCTCAGAGACTACCGAGAAGCTACAGGGCTCGGTAACAACACAAATAGCATAATAGTTAGCAAAGAAAGAAGAACATGTGAAGGGGACGGTCGCCACTACTAAGAAAAAGCTTCATAACTTCTTGGAGACCAAGCTCGTGGAAAAGTGAGAGCAGAAGTAGGAATAAGTGGATCATGACGAGCCACCATTTAGTATTGGGGGGCTATTGGAGTAGGAATTTTTAGGTAAGTTTTGGGAATCACTTAGAATTAGATTGCATGACATTTTGGCAAAGGAGCAGAGTGCACGGAAAGCCGTTAACACATTTTAAGGAGTTAGCACACAAAAGGCGGAAGTTAGTTAAGAGTTTTGGGACATGGTTTCCACTTTGTAACCATGTTGTAATGAGCTTATCCCTAATATAATAATATAAATATGTATGGGTTTTTTGGGTAGAAAGTAGTCATGAGTGAAAAACGAGAGTGAAGAATCATGAGTTATAAATGTCGAGACATGAATATTGAGATGAGTTGAAGATCAATAGAGAAGTATGTGTGTACTACAACATAGAATGGCTAGGGAATTTTTGGGTTGTAACTAAATATTTATGTATGAGAACAATGCACATGAATGTAATGAAGATTATGAATGAATGAATAAGAAGCTAGTTGTTGTGGATGTGGCCTAGTTTGGGGTGAAACATGTTAAAACCTTGTGTCTTGATGTTTTTCTTATGTGTGTTATGTTTCTGATGCATGAGATGGATGGTTAGTATAGATCCGTTTATTGTTTGTGGCTATTGTGCAGTGATGGTGAATGTTTAGTATTCAAGAATGTTTTTATGATCTGACGCACTTAAGTTAATGATGAATGAATGAATGTTAAGTGGATTAATGTCATGCACATGGTATATTGAATTATAATTAAAGGTTAAGTAATGGAAATTGCGCACACAGTAGATGAATGGATAATGCATACTATGGTCATGTTGAATGCCTCACTTCCTCTCATCATTGCAGAAACTTGGTTCATGCACCCTCTAGATGCCTCAAGTGAGAATTCACTTGCATGGAAGTGATTCCGAAAGGGACTATGTCTAAGGGTTTTGTTTTTTTATTAATGATTAACCCTAGGTCTGCCCACTGTGCGTCAACAATCCATTATTATTATTATCAAATTCTACTAAGGTTAGTTAGTCCTCCTAGTTTCTTGGTTAATCCACCACATAAATATTGAGCATGTCTTTGCGACTTCTATTGAATCTTTTTATCTCAACATATGTCTTTGGATGGTAAGTTGTATTGAAACTCAGCCTCAAGTGTATCTCATGAAACAAACTCTACTAGAACTTGGAAGTAAAATTTGGGTTACTATTTGTCACAATTACATTTGGTACACCATGTAGTCTCATTACTTGGATGAAAATGTTGGCTATATCATATGTCCAATGAGAATTTACTGGAATGAAGTAGGATATCTTCATCAATCGATAAAATACCACAAATATCGATCCATTACCTCTACAGGTGCTAGGTAACCCCAAGATTATTTCCCACTTCCAAGATGGTATATTTAAGAGATTCGATCTTTTCATTGGATGTTGATGTTCTACTTGTATCTGTTATCATTTGAAACACTAGTATACATAAGTGGTAGTATCGGATTTCAAACTAAGCTAGAAGTATAATTACTTCAAATTTGGTATGTCCTTTGGTATCCTTGGTGTATGAAATAAGGAGCATCATGAGCTTCATGAAATACAAGTCTTCTCATCTCCTTGTGGTTTGATACATAAATTTGGTTCCTCCAAAGCAACACCCTCTATTTATCTAGAAGATAATCATTGTACTTTCTCACTTCTTTCTCTATCCAATATTTCCTCCTTAACATTCCTTGACATACTTCTTGATACCATTTATCCTCCTTGGATTGTGTCCTAATAACTTCCCTTAAGTTTCACTGAGCTTGTGATATTCCACCTATATGTCATCTTTGACTTAGGGCATAAGCTACTATATTGTCCTTTCCTTTTATATGTAGAAATTCATAGTCATAGTCACTCATAAATTCCATCCAATTCCATTGTTTGGTATTCAATTGCAGTTGAGTTTGCAAGTATTTCAAGATTTCATGATCTGTTCGTAGTTGAATTTTTCTACAAATTAAGTATTTTTTCCATGGCTTGAAGGCATGCACTATTGAAAGAAGTTCTAGATCATGAGTTGAGTACTTCTATTCATGACCATTGAACTTCCTTGACTTATATCATACCACTCTTCCTTTTTTCCATGAGTACTCCCCTAGTGCCTTACTCGCATCATGCATGCCAAGAAAACCTTGTAAAAATCAAGAAGTATTAATATGGGTGTAGACATGAGGAGATTCTTAAGTTCTTGAAATATTTCTTCATGAAGGGTTTTCCAAAGGAACTTAATTTCCTTACCTTCGATAGCAGTAGACCAATCCTAGGAAACTTCCTACCTCAATTGCATTCTTTGGTGCTAGACAACTAGATATAAATTTTATCTTCTTGGGTTTTGTTATCGCATAAAGTGTCATTAGGTAAAATCCAACCACAAGCAACAAATGTGAGACACAACTGGGAGTAAACACCAATGTCACCTTAGAAATTACTCCCCTAATTTTAGTGATGGATGATTCCACCACAAGGGAATGGAGGTAACAAGACAAGTGTTTAGAAAGGGTCCCTCCTTTGGTCACTAGATGAGAGGGATTAGGGTTTGAAAAATTGTGACTTTGGTAAAGGAAAGAGATATGTTGATCAACAACCTGCAAAACCAATGTTAGAAACACTATCCCAAAACCAAAGATCGTGAAAATAAGCCCCCAAACACCAAGGAAAACAAAAGAAACCTTGTTGTCCCAAAATTTACAGTAGACTATAAATTATACCAGCAAGAAGTAGATGTTAACAATTGCAATACATTTCTGTCAAAATCAACATTAAATGATGGCAGATGAAAGCTTGTAAGCAATAGAGAATATTCCATTGATTAAATCACAATTTTGACGGTTGAAAGGATTGTAAAGTAAGTGTTATAAGAAAGTTTATATCAGCCCTAGATGGTTGTAGAAAATATTTGCTACAAAAACAGGTTTCCACCACATAAATCAGAAATTAAATCCAAATTTTGTACCTTAAAAAATAGATTAATTTGTAATGCCCAAACACAACTTTTTGTGGTGAAAATAACAAGTAAACAAGAGAAAGAGAGAGGGTTTTCTGCAACCTTAATCGCTGTAGCTAATTAGTTATTACATCAACAAGAAAGACTCTAAGAAATCAAGACGTTTTAGCATGAAAAGATAGCTTAGAGTATGAGCAATTTATCTAAAAATTTAGAGATCACATGAGAGCAATTTTCATGTTTCTCAATGCAAAATTTTACTTTGTCCAATGTAACTAGTGCCTTGTCTATTCGGGAAAATGGAGTCACAACATCAAAAGGAAGTTAAATGGCTAAGAATAGAGAACTTTAACCTTGGACTTAAAACCTTATAAGCCAAGTCATCTCTCTAGACCAAGTTGTTTAGCTAACTAGTTGATGAGAAACTAGTTTTTGAATCCCTAGAGGGATAGACCATCCTAACCCCTAGTCTTAAAAACCCTAGATAAAGAAGGTATTCAAGGGGATAAACCCTCCTAACCCTGGAATCAATCCTTGAATGGCCTCCTTGCATAAAATAGAAAATCTTGAAGGACAGGATAGATAATTCTAACCCTCCTAGGGTTTCTTCAAACAAAATTATCAAGCAATTTGCAAAAATTTACCATCAAACACTAACACACCTGCAAGAAAACATTTGAATAAGATATCGTAAGTCAAAAACCAAGCTCCAATGTTTCAAGAATCCATTTCCAAACAAAATACTATGATGCATGGCGTGAGCAATAAAATACCATTTTTTACACTCATTCAACTTCATATTGCATTTTTAATTATTAAAACTTATAATTACACCAATCTGAAGCCTGCGATAATTATAAATAAAACAGACCAGATACCATATGAGCCCACACTTCACTGTCTATGGATTGTATTTTTGGCCGCCCAAAGCCCATACTTCACTGTCTACAGATTGTATTTTTGGCTATGTCTGCAATAATACATTTCAAGATGGCAGTATTAAGAGAGCACAATCAATTGATATTAGTGATCATGACGTCTTTGACTTTTTGTGTTCCATAATATTACAATCAGTATGGGTAGTGTGTTGGGTGGTTATCGTTCATCATAAAGTATTGATCCTGACATTAAGCATATCTTGGATCTTTGTCTTCGATAATACATTTTAAGATGATGATTTTAAGTGAGCATAATAAGTAATGGGTAGTGTATTGATGGATATCAATCAATATGAGTATGGATATGGGTATCGATAGTGTGTTGGGTGGATATCAATTAGTATGGTTAATGTGTTGGTAATTTTTCTATTTCTATCAACAATATTAAGAAAGCACAATGAATAATTGGCATTGTGTTAGATGGTGTTTGATGGATATCATTGATAAGAGAACATAATGAGTGATTGAGAATGTATTGGATAGATATCATCGATCATAAAGTATTAAACTTTTCATTTTGATTTCATATGATAAAGTATGGATAGTGTATTGGTTGGATATTATTCATCATAAAGTATTGATTATGAAGTTTTAGATTTTTATTGGTCATTTTAATTGAGAATATGGAGAGCAGCCATATCAAATAAACATACAAATGATAATTTGTATTGCACACTTATATTCAGATACATTAGGTATATATAGTTGGAGTGAGAACCAACTGATTCTAAACATGGGTGGAGGAGTTGAGAGAATATCTCAAGAGACTCCAACAAATCCTCAAACTAATCCCCAAATTGTAGTCTGCAGCATTAATGAAGCATTATCTCTAACACCCCCCTGTAATGCTTACATTGAAAAACTTCACAAATTACAAAACAAAAAAGGTTACAACACTTTAACTTTGTCTCACATGGTCTTCATCAGCACTCTATCCACTCTTAAATCTTTGGGTATACGCTCTTTCTTCTCCATATCTTCGAGCTTCCCTTTCAACTCATTTAAGATAACATCGCTTCTGATCATCATTGATGAATTTGTAGAATTGATGCTTCTTGACCTCAAGGACAATCTCGATACAGAATTATCCTATGGATACACTACCATCTGTGGAATTCCCCAGAAGAGAAAATTTCAGTAGTTATATAGGATAGTGATCTGATTACTGGATATTTTCAGTAGTCAATCATACAACTGACCTTCTTTAAACAATACACTCACGAAAAACTGTCACTGAAGATCTTGAAGCCCTAAGCACAACAAGATTCACTAGCGGAAAACCTGTCACTGAAGATCTTGAAGCCCTAAGCACAACAAGATTCACTAGCATATAACAGAGTATGCATAACCAAACTAGTGAAATGTTCCAATAACATCAAAGTACGTAAAGAACCACTAATTTAAATTATGATACTATGTTCATTGATTGGCTTTTAGATTATGATACTATGTTCATTGATTGATTCTATAATATAAAATTTTACAAACTAAATTCATACACATCAATTAATATAATTAATTAATTAATATAACTGCCCTTTTAGCTTTTGACGCACTCGTACTCCTTCTGGTAAAAGGTAAATAGGAATATGGAATCCTTGATGAAGAAGACCTTGTATTAACGAGCCATTTGCCACTTTTGCATGCAGACAACCTTCTCTTTTCTTCCAAAGCACGACGAGCATGAGTACAAGTATGAGTGAAGTATACCAATGAACGGAAATCTAGTGATTTGAATCACACTAGAAAACTGATTAACTAGTAGTTGGACATCAATTGTATATGACAATGCTCAACAATTGGATTCTCGCGGCTCTACTTGCACAGGATGACAAAAAATGAATAGCACGACTCTGTTGATACCGTGGAACTATCAGCTCTTCTGCATGCAAGCTGTGTTCACACAAAACACCATGCAATCTCTTTTTATTTACGTGGTCTCCAATTGGGGTGGCCTCTCTCCAATCCTCCAAGTCACCAAGCAACGATTTAAGTCTCCAACTACTAGAATACATATGAATAACAAAAATTCCAATCAGAACTTCTAGATCAACAATTCCACTCAATACTTATAGTTTTCTCCACGTTGTGCTCCACATTCTTCCCAACAGACTTTTTTACACACAGACACACACTCAAAAATAAAATCAATCCACTCTCTTACATACTCAGATACCTACGCTAACCTATTTGCATAGATTTAATCATTGCATTATAAGCATGATAACAACCCCTCTCATGAGAGAGTCAGGGCTGAACTAGCTCTGATACCAAATTGAGAATATGGAGAGCAGCCATATCAGATAAACACACAAATGATCATTTGTATTGCACACTTATACTCAGATACATTAGGTATATATAGTTGGAGTGAGATCCAACTAATTCTAAATATGGGTGGAGGAGTTGAGAGAATATCTCAAGAGACTTCAACAAATCCTCAAACTAATCCCCAAACTGTAGTATGCATCATTAATGAAGCATTATCTCTAACAATTTTAAGAGACCACAATGAATGATTAGTAGTCTTTTAAGAGACCACAATGAATGATTAGTAGTCTGTTAGATGGGTATCATTGAACAAGTATTGATTATGAAGTCTTAGATGGGTATCATTGATAAGATAACACAATGGATGATTACTAATGTGTTAGATGGATATCATTAATCACTTTGATTTTATATGATGAGTGATTTGATATGAGTAGTTTCCTAAAAACCCAACTTCTATCTTTAAGTTCAAAATTTGTGGAAGATTTACGTTTAGGCATTTAGACAGAAAAGAGAACGGGCATTCAAACAATTTCTCTTGGTAAGTGTTTGTAACGTGAACAACTCAAATCTTCAACGTTACCATAATTATGATCTAATAAGTTTGTGAGTCATCCGAATCAATCTAAAACGTTCCAAAATTCAATGTGAACATTGTCTGATTAACGTATTTCATCAGCTAAAATCACATCAAAAAATTAACGTATTTCATCAGCCAAGCTTGTCGATTCCATATCCATCTGGTTTCTCGTTTCTCGTTTTAGTAAGACGTTTCAGCTTGTCGATGTGATCGTCCATGGGCTGCACGAATCCATATCCATCGTCCATTGGCTACACGAATATCACTATCTCGTTTACAGTTTCTCGTTTTAGTTGAATATCACTATACGCCTGTCGGTGCACGACTCTGTAGAGTCTCTTCACTTTGCATTGAAATAAATTTAACACGTTGAAAAACTCCATGCAAATTCAACCATTCAAATGTGTTAAGTTAAGGAAAAGGAGCTAGCGTCAATACATTACTATTGCTAATGTTGATATAAGCGAATGGAGGGTGGAGGAACTTGGAGAGAGTGAGGGTGGAGGNGTATTGATTATGAAGTCTTAGATGGGTATCATTGATAAGATAACACAATGGATGATTACTAATGTGTTAGATGGATATCATTAATCACTTTGATTTTATATGATGAGTGATTTGATATGAGTAGTTTCCTAAAAACCCAACTTCTATCTTTAAGTTCAAAATTTGTGGAAGATTTACGTTTAGGCATTTAGACAGAAAAGAGAACGGGCATTCAAACAATTTCTCTTGGTAAGTGTTTGTAACGTGAACAACTCAAATCTTCAACGTTACCATAATTATGATCTAATAAGTTTGTGAGTCATCCGAATCAATCTAAAACGTTCCAAAATTCAATGTGAACATTGTCTGATTAACGTATTTCATCAGCTAAAATCACATCAAAAAATTAACGTATTTCATCAGCCAAGCTTGTCGATTCCATATCCATCTGGTTTCTCGTTTCTCGTTTTAGTAAGACGTTTCAGCTTGTCGATGTGATCGTCCATGGGCTGCACGAATCCATATCCATCGTCCATTGGCTACACGAATATCACTATCTCGTTTACAGTTTCTCGTTTTAGTTGAATATCACTATACGCCTGTCGGTGCACGACTCTGTAGAGTCTCTTCACTTTGCATTGAAATAAATTTAACACGTTGAAAAACTCCATGCAAATTCAACCATTCAAATGTGTTAAGTTAAGGAAAAGGAGCTAGCGTCAATACATTACTATTGCTAATGTTGATATAAGCGAATGGAGGGTGGAGGAACTTGGAGAGAGTGAGGGTGGAGGCGGGGCTTCTATTTTTAGTAAAGGGTTGAACTCTATTTTGAAGGTTTTGATGGTGAACCTTTTTTTTAGGAACTGGTTTCGGGTTTAATGGTGGTTTTTTGTAGATAGTTTAGAGTTTTCGTTTTGTTTTCGGAGTTATGGGATGGGGTTACGTTGCTCTAGTTAGCCATGTTCGAGAGTAAAGGAGGTTTGGTTGGCTGGGGTGGTGGGGAGTTGGTTAGTGAAATTGGTGGGAGGTCGGATTATTACACGTGATGGTATCGTGGGCTTTGTCCTAGACACCTGACTGATCTTCCACTAACGATGTTAGGAACAGGGGGTCTGCCTGGGATCCATTTCTCATTTATTAAGCTTTAAGCACCACTTATTCCGGCAACGATCCTGGGGCTAGGCCCACCACACTAACCTGACTTGTTTTACTGTGTTGGCAGTCAATTGATTTATTGGTATGTATTTCGGTATGGCACATGAGGTCAATGAACTCATGGGCGTTGCAGACGAGGAGTGGGAGCGAGAGGGTCTTTTTAGCACAGTTGATGAACTGTGTAAGACAAAAGGTGGTGGTTGTAACTTAAATGATCCTACCACACCCAAAGTAAAGGCTCTGCCAACACCTCCCCTTGTTTCATCAAAGGTGTTATCGTCGAGCTATTCTTGAATTTGCGAGGTATTGTTGCAGAACCATTCCGCTCCTAGACTGTGTAATGGGTTGAATGAGCGGGTCCTTGGTAAGGGGATTGACACTGTAGGAGATAAGTTTGGGTCAAGTGACCAGATGGTTCTTCTTAGAGATTTGGCATGCACAAAACCAACGAGCATACAACGTGAGTCATTGCACGTGAAGGAAACGCAGCATAAGAAATTTGCTCAGACCTAGAAGCCCAAGAAGGTGAGACATCGCCTTGTCATAGGGATGGACGTGGGGTTGGAGGAAACTTGCAAACTATCCCTTTGAGCGTTGGTCGAGAGGTTTTCCTATAATTCTAGGAGCAATATTACCTTCTTGGTGTGGATGCAACTAACCTGGTTACCAATTATTGGTTACGAACCTGAGTTTTTGACCCTTCCATATGGGTGGTTCGGACTAGTTTTCAAAAACCGAGAAGACGCTGAGATTATTTTGAATCGATTTTGGGATTTCGAGGGTGGCAACATCATACCGAAGCAATGGAGAACCCGTTTTGACCCAACTATAGAATACTTTAGCCATCGCCATGTGTGGGTCTTTCATCCTGGCTTACCACTCAACCTTTGGAACAAAAATGCCTTGATGGCAATTGGGAACCTGCTTGGTCATTTTCTAAAGGTTGATGAAAGCGGTCTACTATCTCTTGATAAAAGCATGGCATGTGTTTTAGTTGAACTGGATATTAATGTTGGTCTTATGGACTCGCTGGAGCTGTAGTGGCACAGTCAAGTTATGATGCAATGTTTGGATTGTCAGGGCTTACCTTTCCACTGCACTTCCTGCAGACAGACGAGACATCTTCGTAAAGATTGCCCCAACTGGAATGGAGCTAGAGTGTCGGAGGATTCATTGGAAACTCATTCTAAATATCTATATATGAGTGAAGAGGATTCCAAAGATATGGGTGTTTTTTCTATTGGGTACATCGAAGATTCAGTAGGACATTTCTCGAAAAATTTTATTGGTAAGTTCAGGTCTTTTTGTCCTTCTTTGTATTTTAAACTTTCGTCATGGGAATAAGATTATATAGACAAATCTTTTCCTTCAACCATTGTGTTGTCAAAAGAGGCAGACAATGATACTAAGGATTCTACTAATCTTGGGAGTTGCACTTCTGATTCTGATAGGAATCCTTTTATCACGTCTCCCGTTGTTCCACCTTCTTCCCTACCCGATGAATCCTTGTTACAGTCCTTGTTGGTTAGTGTTTCTCCTACTTCTAAGACTATTAGTCTACCTGAGACTGCATCGATACTGGATTCTATTTTAGACACTTTGATTCCGACTCTTAAGGATTCAATCAACCCTACTCCACTACAAACTTATTGGGGTTTGGAAGCCTACCAGGGGAACCTAGCCAGTGATATCGGTCAGAAATTGACTAGTGTGGTGGATGGCCAGGGGAAGACACTAGATTGGTCATGGGGTTTAGGTATGGAGGTCTCTCCTATCAAAACTCTGAGTGCTCACAAGAAACTAGGGCTAGCACCTACAAATGTAGAACAACTTTCGGTTTCCACTCAAGATTTGGGGGCGCTTAAAGGCATGAAATCCCTCAAAAGGGATAAATCATGATCCTCCTCTCGCTGAACATAAGAGGGGTATGAGGCTCCCTAAAAATGTTGTCCTTACGTATACTTCTTTCCAATACAAAGTTGAATATCATCTTTTTTCAAGAGACCTTAGTTGCAGAGGAGAAGGCTAGGAAGTTCATGAATTCACTTTGTCCAAACAGGATGATTAGTGTAGTCAATTCCGTAGGGAAGTCGGGTGGACTTCTGGTGGCATGGAATCCTATTATTTTTGAGTTGCAACTGTTTTTGAGTGTTGGAGGAATCTTGCTGACAGGTATCCACATTCCTGATAAAAGAAGGATTTGTTTTTTAAATGCTTATGGGTCGTGTACTGGGCACAGACAGTTCTGGGAACAAGTGGAAGCTAAGGGATTGTTAGCACAATATGCTCTCATTCTTATGGGGTATTTGAACTTTTTTACTAGCACAAATGAAGTGTGGGGCGAGGTGGCCTTATCTAATCCATTGGCGGTGTTTTTCAAATATCTCTTTGCAAATAATCAACTGGTGGATGTGATGCTAGCAGAATTGATGTCAACCTGGCGAAATGGTAGAAGTGGGGTGGATGAGATTCAAAAGAGATTAGACAGGGTGTATGTTTCAGAAGATTTTTTAAATTAAGCTGCTAGGTACAGATCATGGGTGGAACTCCCTTTCATTTTAGACCATGCTCCTGTGATTTTCCAATTGGATTATGGATTTAAGCATGTAGCTTATCCTTTTAAATTCAATCCAGCGTGCTTGAAAGAGGAGTCATTTTGTGACTTAGTCCGAGCAGTGTGGAGTACTCAACGGGAAGCTGAGGAGGTTGGAGCACAAAAAAGATTGTCTAGGAAGATAACCAAGCTAAAAGATCGGGTAAAGATATGGTTGGTCAATAGGAAACAAAAGGAACTCTGAACCTATGAAAATATTGAAGCTAAGATTGCCTTCCTTAGCAAGCAAAGTTTAGAAAGTGATCATAGTTATGATTTTGGCTCATAGCTGAAATTACTTGAAATTGAAAGGAATAAATTGTTGTTGGTTGAGGAGAAACGTTGGCGCCTAAAGAGTAGGGCAAGGTGGATTTAATGCGGGGAAAAAAGTACTAAATATTTTCATCACTATGCTATGGAGTTCCTTTTGTTTCCTTTTCATCAATATTTTCATAGACGAAATAAAAAACATTTGTGGGAGATTAAAGATGAGTTGGACCAGGTTCATTATGGGCAGGAGGCTATTAAGATTGAAGCACAAAGATTCCTTAGAACCTTCTATCAAGAATCGACACATAACTCGATCGAGGATCAGGTTGAATCTGTGCGATTTTATCCTAGAATGGTCACTGAGGAGGAAGTGCTCCTACTTGAGAAACCAATTTCAAAGGAGGAAGTTTTAGAGGTTCTAAAGGGGTTCAAAAAAGACAAAATTCCTGGTCCCGATGGGTGGACTGTTGAGTTCCTTTTATATTTTTTTCTCTGGTTGCTAAAGACTTGTTGGATGTTGTCAAGGAATAACGTCTTTCTGGAGAGGTGAACAGAGATTTGAATTCGACTTTTATTGCACTTATCCCGAAGGTTAATGGTCTTGCTACTTTTGTGGATTTTCGATCGATTTCTCTGTGCAATCTATGCTATAAGATCATTTCAAAAATTATTTCCAAGCGAATTAGACTGACACTATCTCGTACATTATCAGAGGAACAATTCAGTTTCTTAAAAGGAAGGCAAATTATTGATGCCATTGGAACTGCACAGGAGTGTGTTCACAGTATCAAAGAAAAAAAGATTCAAGCTTTAATCCTTAAGATAGACTTAAGGAAAGCTTATGACTACGTAAGCTGATATTTTCTCAGGTTGGTCTTACTACATTGTGGTTTCGAGCTTCCAATGACAAAGTGGATTATGGGTTTTATTACTTCAAAAACCTATGCGATATTAATTAATGGTGAGCCAACGAACTTTTTTAATAGCAGTAGAGGGCTTAGACAGGGGTGCCCACTGTCGCCTTTGATTTTCATTTTAGTTATGGAAGGATTGAGTCTGGATTTAAAAACAAGCCAAGATGAGGGCTTACTGATGGGCATTAAGGTTTCAAGGTTAATCAATATTCTCCATCTATTGCTCGTCGATGACATCCTTATTATGATGAAAGATTCTATTGCAGAATGGCAGGAGATAAAAAGGGTTTTGGAAAAGTTTTATAGTCAACTGGTCTATTGATAAATGCTCAGAAAACCTATTTCCTACAATATGGTGTACGACAATAAGTCCTGGATATTTTAAAAGAAACCTTTCTTTACAATTTTCTTGATCTTTCTGTTGGATTTAGGTTTCTTGGTTACTTTTTAAAGATTGGTAGGTACAAAAACAAGGACCAACAATGGATTATAGCAAAGTATGAAAAATGGATAATCCATTGGTGTAATAGATGGCTATCTATTGGGGGATGCTTAATTCTGATCAAGGTCATTTTCGAAAGTCAGCCAGTCTACTAGTTGGCTCTGGCAAATCTTCCATCCATGGTCCTCCAAATAATTTGTCACATAGTCTTTAGTTTCCTTTGGTCTGGAAGCAAAAAAAAGAAGAGGTTTCATCTGTGTAACTGGCAACTCATTGCACACCCAAAACATCATGGGGGTTCGGGCCTGAGAAACCTGTTTAGATTCAACAGAGTTATGGCTATGAATACACTATGGAGGGCATTAATGTAGGAAGGCTTATGGCACCAAGTTTTAAAAGACAAATATTTCCCTTTTGTATATGTTTCCCACTAGCTACGAACGGTAACTGTGGTGGATGTAAAAGGCTCACAGTCATGGAAGCATCTACTAAAATCCTTACACATTCTCTTGCATTGGTTAGTGTGGAGATCGGGTACAGGAGATTCTATTCTGTTGGGAAAAAATCATATTCTAGGTATGGGGGATGCAACCATTCCATCTGAAGATTTGATCACAACACTAAATAGGAAAGGTGTGTATTATTTATACCAGGTCCACTGTGAGCCCCGCGTGGGGATGATTTGCTCAAATTGGTATTCAAGCGATGATTTGGAATTAGAGGGGCATCTTGTATCTGAATGGAAAACATTATGTTGCACTGTCACAAACATTGGTGTTAAATTGCTAGAAAGGTCAGGTGAACTAAAATGGATGGGTGGTGATTCATCGAGACAGATTTCTGTAAAAAATGTTTATGCGGTCATGGAAAAAAAGAAATGGAATTTTATGCTTGGAGGATGGAGTAAGTCTATGTGGTCCTGGGAATGTCCATTAAAAATAAAACTCTTTACATGGTTAGCAGCTGATAATAAAATTCTCACTTGGGAAATTCTTCAACATAGAGGTTTTATAGGCCCGAGTTATTGTATCTTATGCAAGAAGAGTAAAGAAACAACATATCATTTGTTTGTAGAGTGGTCATTCACGCTTGCAGTCTGAGAAAGGGTAAAAGATTCCATAAAACCTTTGGGAACTTGGGTTGGCAATGCTATTTCAGAGTGATTTAAAAATTGGAAAGCTCAAAATTTATTATAACCAACCTTGTCTGCTTTCATCTGTTGGTATGTTTGGATGGAAAGGAATTTCTCTATTTTTGAAGATGGCATCCCCTCTTTTTAGAAGGTGGATTTACAGTCCTTATTTGCCTTGAGGGATTTTAATAGTGGGTGGCATTGTCGGCTGGTTTGATAGGGTTGCTCTTTCATCGGACCTAAACAATGGAGCTGGAGGGGTTATAAGGATTAGTGAGCATCGATGTTATAAGTGGATCTTCAACTGTGGACCTGGCACTAATACTAAAGAGGATCTCTTGGGAGCTTGGGCCCTTCTCACTCTGGCATCTCAACTTTCTATTCAGGAGCTCCATGTTTAGGGGGATTCTAAAATCATCATTGATTGGTTGAGGGGCAAGGGACGACTACAGGTGGTCACTCTAGATTGCTAGAAGGATCGACTCATTGAAATTATCAAGCTTTTCCAAAAAATCTCCTTTGCACATGTATACAGAGAAGAAAACAAAGAAGCGAACAGGCTATCAAAACAGGTGGTCCTTAAGGCTTTCGGGAAGATTTTCTATTTTCTATGTGAAGAGGAACATGAGGATCCTCACATGTTTTTAGACCATTTCTAGTATTTATGCTCCTATGGCATGAACTATCGATTCTTTGTTTTTTGGGGGAGATTAGTGGGCCACTAGTGTCATATTGGTATGGGTTTGACTGGTGTTTTTTTTTTTTGGATTATATTCTATGTGGGGATCCTTTATAAGTTTTTTGTAGTGGGATCTTAGCTCTTGATTGGGATATTATAGTCTTGTTTTGTTGTGCAATGAGATAGGTTATCCCTGGATGTATTTTGGCATTTGATGTTAATTATCATGTAAAAGAACAATTTATATTTAATACAAATATAAAGTGTAATTTTATGTGGAAAAAAAAATTAAAAAAAAAAATTAATAATTTAAGATTTATAAATATTTATAAATGTGTTAAGTTAAGGAAATAAATTAATAATTTAAAATTTAAAAATATTTATAAAAAAAATAAATTAATAGTTAAAAATTCAAAAATATTTATTAAAAGTAAAAAATATTTATTCACTTATCACTTGCATATATGTAGATAGTAGTCAACCTTAACTACCTTCAACAAAATGATAATTAAATTCTAATAAAATTTATCACCTTAAAAAAAAAAAAAAATCATTTTAAAAATAAATTAAAATTTTTAATCCAATAACAAGAAGGAATATAATCTTTATTCATGATATTAAAATCCAATCCTGAATCGATTAAGGCTTTCAATTTAAAGATTTGACCTTGAATATTTAGCTTAATCATTAA
>SNQJ01S0034812.1:37830-53073 GCA_010110895.2 Picea sitchensis | reverse complement strand
TTTGTAGGTACACGCGGGTTGTCTTGGGTCAGCTAGCATGTACACGTGTGCAATAATGGAGTAGGGCACGTGGGTATTTATAAAAGGGATTTTTAAGAAGAGGTGTTCAACAGTGTTTTGACAAAGAAGGAATCTGAGATGGCCTGATTCCAGGTAAGCATGTCTGGTGCAAATTAGGGTTATAACAGATGCCCCCTAATGTGTGAGGTCAGAAGAGCACCTGATGGCCGAAATACATTAACAATCTTCTCCAACGTTCCAAGCAAGTGAGCCCAGGGACCAGAAATCGAGAGGTGCCTTCTACAAAATAATAATGTCTCACCGAGGCGGGCATACCCATGCCCGGGAAGAAATAAAATCATGGCTACCAATCAAATACATTGTAGATCCATGTCATATAACTATATAAAGTGTAGCCGTGAGCAATACACATTGGAGATACATATTGAAATCAAAAATATATACATGTAGAGTATCCATCCTCTAGAAGTTGATGAGGCTTGATGGCTGGAGATGAGGTCTTCAGAGCTTGAGCAACAACTTCAAAATTTTCAAAACTCGGGTAGGAGTGTAATATGAATGTATGACTTCACTACCCAGAGGTCTTCGACGGCTCGTTGGTCATGGACTAGAGGATCTTCATGAACAGACTGAAGGCTTCATTGATCTCAAACAAAGACTTGATTGGACTTTTGGGATGGCCAGGCATGATGGTAAGGGACAAACTGCAAAGGGGTCGACTCAGGCTTGGTAAAAATTCCCTTGAACAATATCACGACAACTGATGAGACTCAGGCAACATAGCATTTGACATAAGTTCACGATGCAGGAGGCAACACAAACTTTCCATATGTTTGGAAGGATAACCAAATAGAGGAGGACAAAGCTTTATGTAGTGAGAAAAGATTCCTAAGGTCGTATTAAATCCCAGAGTTTGACGAACAAATGAACAGATGTGGTTTATCCAAGGGTGGATCATTATGCTGCCAATACAAAGAAACTACTTTTCCCTTCCTCTTTTTGGGGTATATTTGTTTTTTTTGTCTTTTTCAATAATTTTGGAAAAAGAATAAAATAATGTTACATTACAAAGGAGGAATGAGTGTCACAAACATACAAGTTTGAGGTGCGAGAACAAGACTGATGTTCAAATAAAGGACACTCAGGAAAAATCCCTCCTGGGACCAAAGGTGTCAAGACGCATAGGCAAAGTGCTACAAGGCTTGCGTATAATGCATGCTTCAGATGGTTCAGTTGAGAGCAAAATGGAGCCGGCATTAGACCAAAGATGAAGGTATGCAAATACGGTTAACAAAACACACAATGGTAACATCCTTCATTGTAAGTTTAACAAGCCCAAGGAAGGTAAGCTCGACGGTTTTTCATATTTAGAGAGTCTGAAAAAACATAAAAGGAGACTCCAATGGGGTACCTTTTTCGAAGGTAGTCTAGTCGGTTCGAAAAAGGGGTAAAATAGCACCAAAAATACGTCTATTCAAAACCATTTTAACGAGTGTGATAAAGACAAGATCACTCGGCCATTTTTTTCATTTTTAAGGAGTCTGAAAAAATATTAACTATGGACTCCATCAGGAATGTTCTTCTAGACCATTTTAACGAGTGTGAAAGAATAAGGTCACTCGGTGATCTTTTCAATTTTAGGGAGTCTGAAAAGAGCTTAACTATGGACTCCGTGGGGGTTCCTTTTTTGTACATTTAATCCCTCAGGCCTGAAAAAGGGTTAAAATGATACCCGAGGGTACTCTTCTAGAGAACTGGAGTTCCTTAAAGTATACCTGTGTTTGTACAGTTGACCGTCTAGACCGAAAAAGGGGTAAACTACCACCGGACAGATGTGACTTCAAATTTCAGTTTAACGAGCGTGAAAGGTCACAAGATCTCTCGACAATATTTTGATGTTTAGAGGGTCTGAAAAGGGCTTAAAAGAAGACCCGTTATGTTTTTTGGGAGTCCCAAGGGTGAGGTCAATAGTGAAAAGGAATCATGCAAATGAGGCTCAAACTCATAATCAGGGAAAAACTATGGAGGACTCCCGAGCCTATAGTCGTTAGTGACAGCATGGACACCATCATGCAACCAGGATCTACCTAGGGCATCCATGTTATGGTAGGCTCTACCACCAAATTATGACACTTCTAAAGCAATAATGAGGGTTCTGTGTCACATCTCGGTGGGATCGATCCTATGGAAAAGCGGAAAAGACAACGAGATGCAGAAAGTGGGGGTGGAATCCGGGCTTAAATGCAATGAGTTGGGAAAAAATGACTTTTTACCAAAGGATCGTCCAAACGCCTAAATCTCAAAAAATTTCCAAATACCCAAAGGAATACCTCCCTTAATCATCCAAAAAAAAAACTCTCGAACCATCTTAATTGATTTTCAGTTTAGAAAAAATGACAAAAGGGTCCAAAAATTGACAAAAAAGGGCCAAAAAACTCTATAAATAGAAGCTGGCAGCTCATTATCAACATTATTAATTCAGAAATTGACTAAAATCCAAAACTGCCCCTTTGTGAAAAGAATTGATTCTGGGAGCTTTGGTGGACGAAACAACCATCTTCTTGGACCAAGTAAGTATAAAATCTCTCCTCTTGCAATTTAAATCTTTATTTATTCTTTTAGTTTCAATTTTTGGGGGGGCGTCGACCCTCAGAAGGTCAGCCCTAGGTCCACGCGGGTTGTCTTATGACAGGCCGCGTGTACACTCGGGCAGAGGAAACACTGCATGTGTGTACACACGATTGTCATCATTACAGCTCCTGTGGACCCTTTATTTAATGGAAAAAAAATTAAAAAAGCAAGGGTTAACCCTCCTGAACTTGGCTTTTTGCAGGATGTATGTTCACCAGAGGGAAATAGAGCATGAGGAGATTAGTGCGTTGGTCAGGGAAGACCCCAATGTTGTTGTTTCCTTAATGCAATGTGGGCTGTTAAAATTCTTCCTATGTCCTTTTATGTGAGCACAACCTAGGCTACTGAATGCCTTGGTTGATTATTGGCATCCCGACGCAAAGGCCTTTATGTTAGAGGGGCAATCACTGGTGCCTACTACAAAGGATATACACTTTTTTACTGGCGTCTCTAGGAGAGGGGAACCATTCAATTTTTGGACATTTCCTTCAGGGCCTCATAACATATCTGAATTGATAGGACTTTATTGTGCGGATGGTACAGACCGATTGAACTCTCAGGTGCCAATAAGTAAGATCATTGATTTATCACTTCAGGCAATTGTGTTTCTTATCGAGCGGATGACTGGTTCTGCAGCTCTACATCAGGTGTCCCGTGCACAGATGAAATGTGCAGTCTAGTGCTTAAATGCACAGATATTTGACTGGAGCACTACACTGTTGGATTGTATGAAGAGGCAACTGACAGATTGTCGGTTGCGAAGGCAGAGGAACTTCAGGTTCAGGATGATTCTATGCTCTTTCTTCTTTGAAAGAGTTCCTAGTTTCAGTCCTTGAGTGGTGGTACGAGGACATCAGGCCTCTCTTTCTGTAGTTTGCAGATGGGTAGTGTTACTGCCACGATAGGGTGGTGGAAGGACCAATGAGTCATTTGATGATGAATTCTTTGCTTGGTTGTTGCAATAGATCCCAGTCATAGAGGATTACCCTTATGCTAGGATTGATTTCTTGAGAGACCCTGAGATACTGGTACCTCCTTGCGAGGAGCGAGGAGAGATGGGTAAGTTTGTATCATTTTTTGTTGTGAAACATATGTAATTTTTATGTTGTTTTTTATATATATCATTCTTTTTATACCAGAGTATCTGAAAGATATGTGTCTATTATGTATAGATGTGGTACCAGTGCGACCTGTGGATTATGCGAGGAACAGGCGTCGCCCTCATCCAGGGACGGCACCTGCCGCCGCAGGGGGACCAACAACAGTAGGAGAGCTTCCAGCTGGTGAGGCTGAGAGTGTTTTGAGATGATTTGAGTGAAACTTTACCTCGTTCACCCGCACAGTCCCTATGGTGGAGATTGAGGATCTGCCACCATCTATGCAGCCTCATGTAGTGGGGGCACCACGGACATGGGTCCGACTATTTCGGCATTTGGAAAACACTGTTGATCATTACAACAGGGCCCACATGCCCTGACCTTAGTTAGTCTAGACTTTTCACGTGCCAAGAGCACTACTTGTATATATTTTTTGAGGGCATAAACCCCATGACTCGTTACTAGTCATACTTTTTAGGCGCTTGCGTCCACCTATGTACATTGGTGCTTATGATATTATATATGGATTTTTATGTATTTTTCTATCTTGTGGATCATATTTGCCTTTAAAAATGTATTTACATGTTTATGTGTATGTCTTTTTATATGTGTGTGAGATGCTAGTCTAAAATTTGATTAGCTAGAGTATCTATAACTTGGTTTAATCTCCTAGGAACATGAAAATATGTAATATAATCAACGCTTTATTCTAAGAGATGTACCCTAAGGAATCATCGGTGTAAAGTCAGATCATGAACATGGTAGACTCTATTTAACTGAGACATGACTAGTTGAGCGTCTAAATAGACCTGGAGATGAGAGATACCAAATGACAGGGCATCACAGAACAACTCAATAACTACACTGTACTCGACAACATTGTTTGTGGTGTCGCCTAAGCATATGCCTCCGGAAGATAATAACTGGCCTCGAGCTGTAAAAATTACCCAAGTTGCGGAGGCAAGCCTCTGAGTGTGCTAGCTAGCACCGTCTGCATACCCAATGAACACCTCTAATTCACTTGACATCTCCCACAGTGACAAAAGATAACATAAAAAATGACACGTCGATAATACTAAAAGAAACTAGAAAGTAATACTACAAAGACTATACATATGTTACAAAAAGTTACCTAAGGTGACCTACCTATGAGTAATACTTCTTGAGGTAGATCCCATTTCTAGGCTCCGCCAAAGAATTTACCTCAAATTCTACTAGACGATAAGCGCCCTTTTTTAGAACCTCTTTTATGATGAAAGGTCCGAACCACATGGGTTTGAATTTTCCTGCCCCCAGGGGGTCCTTATCTTGGTCATAGAACAGGACAAGGTTGCCTTCAGAGAAAATCCAAGGACGAATGGACAGATCATATTGACACTTGACTTTATGTTTGTGAGCCTCATTGGCCAGGGCTGCATCACGATGCTACTCATTGAGCCGCTCAAGGTATAATAACCATTCTTCAAGTGGAGAAGTGTCTGGCAATAACTGTACTGCCAATTTTAGGGACAAGATCTGACATTCGATAGGCAAGACTGCTTCCAGCCCATAAATGAGTTGAAAAGGTGAGAAATTGGTTGCAGTCTTAACAGATGTTCAGTAAGCCCATAATGTCGAGTATAACATCAAATGCCAATTTGACTTGGCTGAGTTGATCATTCGTTGTAGGATGGTCTTAAGAGATTTATTTACAACTTCCACCTGACCATTTTCTTGGGGATAGTAGGGTGACGAATGTTCTTGCTACAATCCAAGATTTGATGTTAATTCGGTCATCATCTGGTTCTAAAAGTGACTACCATGGTCAATGAAAATCTCTCTCGGGATGCCGAACCTTGCTATTATCTGGTTGAATAAAAAGAGAGCCGCAATCTCTCCATCATCTTTAAATGTTGGCATAGCTTTGACCCACTTCATGAAGTAGTCTACAGATACAATGATATAACGGTGCCCCCTTGTTGAAAGAGGGTTGCATGTAGTGTAATCAATCCCCCACTTGGTGAAGGGACCAATTGTGATGATAGGAAACATGGGAGAAGGATGTGCCCTCATCTTCCGAGAGAAGATTTGACATGGGTGGCACTTCTTGACCGATTCGACACAATCTTTGATTAGTGTAGGCCAGAAGTAACCTACTCGTAAAATATTTTGGGTTGTTTCCAACCTAGACAAATGACTGCCACATGCTCCGGTATGGCAATAATTAAGCACGATAACTGCTTCTTCGTGAGTGAGACATCGCCGCAGGATGTAGTCTACACCTCTTTGATACAACGTATCGTCGAGTATGAGATAATTCTTGGCTTGATGGCGTATACAATGACACTCATCACGAGAAACAGAGGTGGGGCACTTCAAAGTCTCAATATAGATAAGTATATCTCCGTACCAGGGATCAAAAGATGCGATAAAAAACATATCTCCTCTGATAGGCGACTCTTCGGGCATAACATCACCTGACTCAACTGGAAGTTCTGAAATAAGTTTTGTGAAGAGCAATGACTTTTTGGATTTTGCTGAAATGAAATCTAAGTCGAATTCCTGGAGGATGACTATCCATCTACTGATATTTCCACCTATTACCCATCGTGTCAACATGTATTGAAATGAATTCACAACAACAATGACGGTGGTCTTGTGAAATAGAACATAATGACAGAACTGTTGAACAACATGAACTGCTACCAACATAAGTTTTTCAATATGAGAATAATTAAGTTCCGATCTGACTAGGCCTCGGCTTAGGTAATAGATCACATATTCTGAGAGAAAATCATCTTCCTGAACTAAGACCATGCCGATGGTGGACTCTGTGGTAGCCAATTATAATAAGAAATATTTGTTATAGTTGGATGGCCGAAGAAGAGGGGCAGTTGTGAGGGCATGTTTCAATGCATCGAAGGAGCATTGAGTGGCATCGTCCCAATGAAAAGGAACGTCTTTCTTCAGTAAGCGCATAAATCCCTTTGTGATCTCATCATAGTTGGCGATGAAATGTCTTAAAAAATTTGCCTTGCCCTATAGACTCTGAAGTTGAAGGATTGTACGTGGGGGAGGCAACTGAACTATTGCCTCAACCTTGAGAGGATCAACCATGATCCCTATTGTTGACACTATGAAACCTAACAAACGTCTTGATGTTACGCAAAAGATACACTTTTTTGGATTCAAGCAAGTCCGAAAGTAGCAACATTGCTCAAAGATAAGTCATAGGTGTGTGGGATGATCCGTTCTCTTGCGAGATCGAGATGTTAAATCATCTAAATAGGCCTCGACTATATGCTTGAGATCATGGAAAGAAAAACACATGGTCCACTGAAAGGTCACTCCAACATTTTTGAGACCAAAGGGCATCTTACGATATGTGAATGTACCCCATGGACAAATGAATGTCATTTTGTGCTGGTCTTTGGGTTTGATTTGTATTTGATTATATCTCGAAAAACCATCCATGAAAGAAAAGGCCTTGCAACCTACACATTCATCAATTATCTGGTCAATGAATGGTGTGGGAAACTTATCTTTTGGAAATGCCTTGTTCAAATCACAGAAGTCCATACGTACATGAATCATGCCCTATTTCTTATTGATTAGCACAGGGTTTGACACCCATTGGGCCAAATGGATAGGATAGATAAAACCGGCTTTTAGCAGTTTCTCAACTTCAACCTTAATGGCTGCTTCTTTCCTGGGATTAACTGGACGAAGATTCTGTCGAACAGGCTTGGCATCCGGATAAGTTGTGATTTCATGTTTGACTATTTTTGGATCGATGCCTAGCATTTCCTCATAAGACCAGACAAAAATGTCACAGAATTCTTTAAATAGATCTGTGTAGATTTGAATCTCTCTGGGGGAACAGTCAACTCCGACGAAAACATTCTCCATGATGCCAGGGGTTCTGGAGATATTAATCGGTATGGTTTCAGCAATAGTTTCCATATTACCCTCGGCATAAACCTCATGTGTAGCTAAGGGATTAATAGGACAAGACCTATCTCCAGTCATATTCAAGGTGAATTCTCCGGCTTTGATTCTGCTTAACTCTGGGAGGAAGTATGATCTGTGATGGAGATCATCCCAGGGTTTGTCTGAACTAGTCATTGCTTCAATTATTGCTTTGTCGGAAGGCAAGACTAGGTCTAACGAATCAGTATTAGCGAGAGATCCTTGAGCCCAAATAGGCTCTAGAAGTGAATCTAACTCTTGTGCAGGAGTTGGATCTATGTTGGCCAAAGCTTGCTGGACTAAAGAGTACGCTACTTCGGCTACGGACAAGGGCATGGACATGTCAGGGTGCCCTGTCCCTTCCATCATGGCCGATGGGGAAGGAAGTATCCATGGATCATTGAAGTAAGTCGTGTGAAACGACGGAACTTGGAAAATATCAACCTTATGGTGGTCGGATATGAACTGTACATCACCTTGAGGGGGCGAGTAATCGAAGGTACCCATAAAAGATGGTCACAAACCAACCCCTACGTTGACTACATCCGGTTGGGGATTATCAATCATTGGGATTGCGGATACCCCCAATGAAGGATCAGGTCTGGAGAAAGACAATTGATCAATGGTCACAATCTGGCCCTCGTGTGGAAACAACAAGTCCCGAAAAATTGTAGCAACCACTGCTTGCATGGCATAAGTCCAACTCCTTCCTAACAAAATATTGTAGTCAAGGGATGCATCGACTACTTATACCTCGACGTACACAGTCTTCCCCCCTAACTGCATGGGGAAAGAGGGAATGATACCATGTGGTTGGAACGAATGACCGTCAAAAGTAGTGAGTAGAGAAGGTGACTGAGACAAAATTGCCTGGCCAATGGCCTTCCAACATGCCAATGACATAACGCATGTCGAGGCACCCTCATCAACCACCGTACGAAAAATGTTCTGAGTAAACATTTTTGTGGGGTGAGACACTACTATCTGAAATGCTACATGGTAAGGCAGACAAGGTTTTAAGTCGGTTGTATCTAGCATGATTGTACCCAGATTACAAGTCTCGGTATATCCTAAAGTGGCTAACAAAGATTTCTTCTAGGAAGGGTAGATTTGGAGGACCTCCAAAGCGGACATCGCACAAGAGGTTTGAGACAAATCCTCCACCACATAATAGTTATGGGTGGCCCTTGCATTTGGGTTGTGAGAAGATTTCTTGAACGCACCTTTTGGGATGCGTTTCATTGTTTCACCCAAAGTCTTCTCGATCTGGAGAGGAAGATATGGGAGTTTGACTTCTTTTCCCTTCTCAGAAGTGCTTGGTTTATTGTAGTCATGCGCTCTAGTTGATATAAAAGCATCACCCTTCATCATATACACATTCATGGATGTGGGATTGTTCAAAGATGGAGAGGGTCCTTGACTTCCCCCTTCCATGCTTGTAGAGGCTTGGGTTAGGTTTTTCCCATGTTGAAATGGATTGGTTAACACGGCAGGCTATTGTTGTGTCACAAAATTTTGGGCCTCTGCAAGCTGAGGACATTGGTGGGTTGAGTGGTCTTCCGTGCACAGGTTGCACGGATAGCTCGCCTTCCGTTTCTCAGTGTTGCCCCTGCCAAAATTATTAGTGGGCTTCTTATCCCCCTTACCCTTCTTTCGTTGTTTTTTCTTTCCTTCGGGCTGCTAGGTGGCCTTTGGATTTGTCAATTGCACACTGTGTACATCTGACGTTTGGGTAGGGGGAGCAGCCAGAATAGTTGTTTGGTTGGATGTTGTGTGTTGTATGGACAATTGTTGCAATTATTTTGTCAGTCGTTCAATGGTCTTTGTTTGTGTTGAACTCATGATACCATCAGCATGTGGTCTAGCTCTATGTCTGGTTTTATCAAGTATTGAGCATGGCGCATATGGCAAGATATCATATAATAAACCAGACTGAGAGTAGATTAGCTCAAGTTGTTGAGATCTCATGATGGAATCTTCTTTGGAAAACACTCTCGACATCGCGACATCTTTGGATAACTGTGGGAGAAAATACTTAAGGAACCACTCAAGCAGGAATGCNNNNTGGTGGGACTGGCACCTTAATTAAACTCTTCCGACGTTTCCATTCTCGGATGTGATCAGAGATATGGTCTGCTTTTGTCTGTGCGAAATTGGCCAACAATTATGTGCCAATGTCGTACCACACAGGTAATTGGAAATGGTTGAGGAAATCCATTGCCAATTCACCGAAGGAAGAGTATCTTTAGCGATCGAGCTCAATGTACCATTTTGTGGCACTCTCAATGAGAATACTTTGAAACAATCGCAACTGCACGGAGTGGTCCCTTAACGAATTAAACAAGCACCAAAGGTGAAAAGTAGTCACAAGATCTCCTGGATCTTCATTAGGCTTGGCCTCGAACTTTGGTATGTCGTCTGAAGGAAACTTCATTGGCATAGGGGGCCAACGCGGATCATGACAGATAGGGTCATTGTTATAACCCTAAATTTCACTATCCATGCTTACCTGGCATCAGGCCAACTCATTGCCCTTCATTTCCAAAGCCATGTTGAACAGACTCTTCAAAAATCTCCTAAATTAAGTAACCTGCACCCTAACCTATCATTGGGCGCATTGGAACATTGGCAGGCCTTCTGTTGCACGCGTTGGAATGTTGGCTAGCCCACTACAGCCCACGTTTACCTAACAAAGCAAAAAATTAGGAAAGTTTTCGCCGGGACGAAAAGCTTTGGGTCAGTTAACTGGAACTCCCATCCATGCATGGCCAAGAGTTCATCTAAAACCCTAGCTCCTTCTAGCCTATAAAAGAAGGGGTAGGGGTACTATTCAAAGGAGGAAAATCTTAGCAAAGAAACTCTTCCCAATTGCTGAATCTATTTTGTCCCAACCCTTTAGCCTTTCCTCAAGCTTTAGGAGAATTCAAGCAAAGCAGTTGGAGGACAAAGAAGAGGAGGAGCCCAGGATCAGGATCGAGGAGCGGTGGCCGGTCTCNTGGTGGGACTGGCACCTTAATTAAACTCTTCCGACGTTTCCATTCTCGGATGTGATCAGAGATATGGTCTGCTTTTGTCTGTGCGAAATTGGCCAACAATTATGTGCCAATGTCGTACCACACAGGTAATTGGAAATGGTTGAGGAAATCCATTGCCAATTCACCGAAGGAAGAGTATCTTTAGCGATCGAGCTCAATGTACCATTTTGTGGCACTCTCAATGAGAATACTTTGAAACAATCGCAACTGCACGGAGTGGTCCCTTAACGAATTAAACAAGCACCAAAGGTGAAAAGTAGTCACAAGATCTCCTGGATCTTCATTAGGCTTGGCCTCGAACTTTGGTATGTCGTCTGAAGGAAACTTCATTGGCATAGGGGGCCAACGCGGATCATGACAGATAGGGTCATTGTTATAACCCTAAATTTCACTATCCATGCTTACCTGGCATCAGGCCAACTCATTGCCCTTCATTTCCAAAGCCATGTTGAACAGACTCTTCAAAAATCTCCTAAATTAAGTAACCTGCACCCTAACCTATCATTGGGCGCATTGGAACATTGGCAGGCCTTCTGTTGCACGCGTTGGAATGTTGGCTAGCCCACTACAGCCCACGTTTACCTAACAAAGCAAAAAATTAGGAAAGTTTTCGCCGGGACGAAAAGCTTTGGGTCAGTTAACTGGAACTCCCATCCATGCATGGCCAAGAGTTCATCTAAAACCCTAGCTCCTTCTAGCCTATAAAAGAAGGGGTAGGGGTACTATTCAAAGGAGGAAAATCTTAGCAAAGAAACTCTTCCCAATTGCTGAATCTATTTTGTCCCAACCCTTTAGCCTTTCCTCAAGCTTTAGGAGAATTCAAGCAAAGCAGTTGGAGGACAAAGAAGAGGAGGAGCCCAGGATCAGGATCGAGGAGCGGTGGCCGGTCTCTATAATCATTGTAAGTTGATTCATCTTGAGATTAATAAAAAGATACTTTTCCCGTCCCAAATACATGAGTCTTATATGTTTTATCTGACTCATGTTTAATCTCTAATCCTCTAGTAGAACAATAGCATGCATGCCTAGTTTTGTCTTGATTGCAGGATCGCTTTTTGGAAGGAGCAGCAAAAGCAAGGGGATAAAGCTCAACGGAGGATCTACACCAACCGTCGATAAAAAAAGGTTAGTTGATTCCTCCCATGTGTGCATGTGAAAAGGGGTTTTAGATTTGGGGTAGAAGGTTAAAAGTAGTTTATGAAGGGTCATGATCTGCATGCAAGTTTATTCCCTAGCTTGTTACTCCGTAGGGTAGAATACCCCACAACAGTCATTCAACAACCTTGTCAAGTCTGGCAAATGCAAGGTTGCTAGGAAAGGTAGTTTGGGTTGTTGGTGATAACCATGGAAAAAGGGACCTAGAGTTTGACTGGCACTAGGTTTCTAGGAAAAGTTCGGCTGCTGGCCTGGGTTCTGGTAAAAACCATGGCCATGACCAGCATGCGTATTCTATGTGTGAGGAGACATCATTAGTTGATTCCCAAAATAGGACATAGATGGTTGGGCGTGCATTACATTCAGAGGACTTTGGGAAGGGTTTTCCCATGCTAATCCCATGGGCATAGGCATAGTACCTTGTCTGGGGTTCCATTGGTTGTGAAAAGAATTGCCCCAGATCAACATTTCTGATGAGGGAACTGATCCCTGCAAAGAATTCCAAGGTCCTGATGTGGAAGAAGTTCCGAGGTTTTCCCCCTGTGCAGGAATAGTACCCTACATCGGAATAGGTTGTCCATAACAGGGCTTGCCCCTAGTCGGGAAACAAACTGACGAGAAAGTGTTGTTACCAAACACACCGAACAAAGAAAATGGTGTCGAACCATCTGGCATATTATGAGAAGGTGTTCCTTGATTCCCTACTCCAAATAAACTATGGTGTGTGGGTGGCCCAGTGGATTGCTAGTGGGTGCCACCGAGCGAAGGGGACGAAGGAGGTATATGACCTCCCCCATAAGGGAAAGCGTTAAAAGGAGTTGAAGTTCCCCCCATGTATCCTTGTAGAGGAACGTTAAAACTCCCTGCCCTTAGACCTAAAGTCTGTAAAGTGGAATAGGAAAGTAAAGGACTTGTACCTGAGCTAGGCATCTCGTATGAGAACGGAGGGCCTATCGCACTCGGTGTGAAAGGGGCAGTGTCCGCCGCCATAGACGGGATTGGACCACTACTCAAGGTAGAGGCGGTCGATACCATGATGGATCAGACCAATGATGGTGGGTTAGGAGGTGGAAAATCCCCTGTGGTGAAAACCATAGTGGGAATTCAAGAATTCCCAGAAGAAGTGGCAGCATTTGTTTCCATTGTTGCGTGCAACACTATCTGGAACTTGTAAGGGTGAATCGGTATGATGATGGGTGTCGATAGGTCTGTGGTTGGAGTCTCATTTCCTCCGGATGTTGTTCAGGTACTGTTTCCTGTGACCCGGTCACTTCAAAAGACCCTTGTTGGTCTAGCTTTCGCCTTAGTGGTGGCGGAGGTGGCTCCAGTGTAACCGGTGATAGGCCCAGAATCCTTCATGACCAATGGAGCTCATGATCCTCCAATGTGTGAGAAGATAAAAGACACAATAGGTATTTCTATTCATTCAAAAAACAACACATACTAAAAAGGTCCCTCCAAGATAAAAACAAGAAAACACTAAACTAGTTGGATGAACAGTTACAACAACCAACACTAGAGAAACTTACCGGTGCAAGTGCAACTCGAACATGGAAGCACCCTCCGGGTATACTTTACAAATCATGGCCTAATGCATGTCCTAGGTACTATGGTATACCCCTGCATTCATCTATGTATGTCTCTAAAAAGATAGGCAATTAGGTTGCCAATGCACAAACAGTCACCAGGCGGGTACAGTCAAAAGTCGAGTAGACCACAATGAGCAGGGTATCGAGCCCAAAACCTATCAAGGGTATCGAAGGAAAGTGGTTTGGAAGAAAAATGAGGACCTTGAATAGATTTGAGACCCACGAAGCTCTGTGGCAAATGCAATCGACGGAATCCCAAGACAAGCCCTCTATATGTGTTCTCCAGTACGATTGGTCTAGCTTTGGAGGGGTTATCTCCGCTACCTTTCCACACGCGACCTCATGTTTAGCCCCTATGTTAGAGGGGGGTCCCGGATAACTTTCATGATACTGGACTTTGACACTCCCTAACTCAAACTCCAATGTTTGATTTAATGGCCTTGAAGAGTTCCTCTCCAACCTAATTCAAGGCCCTAACCCTAAACTAGTTGGTTGACCCTACAAACATAAAACGTCTAATGAATTTTAGATTTAGTGTTAATTTTTATGGCTTTTCTTAAGTCAAAGGTTATGAAAGTGAAAGTAGTGATGTTTGAAAGATGAAAGCAAAATAAACAGAAAGATGGAAACAAAATAACTTCTCTTTACTCAAATCTTAAACAACTTTTCAAACCTAAGCTACTGACTGCTATGACAGAGACCCAAAAACCTGAGAGGTATAACCCTTGTCAAAGGAAAGGATGATTGTATTACCTTCAATAAACATTTTCTCCACATGCACAGTGTTGACAGTTCAACAACAAGCGTGTGCACGGGAGTTGTGTAAAGTCAGGGCGCGTGTACATGCGTGTTGGCCTTATACAGGCTGTGTGTATCTCTGAAACTCTAAGAAAAATGAAAGGCCAAGAAATATAGCCCAGGATGAGACTATTGGTACTGAGAACCAGGATCTCTTGAAGACTCAGACGCTTAATTTAACAGAAAAAATAAAACAATTCAAGGAAAACTTCATAGAACAAACCAATTTGAGGTGAAACCTAAGCTATAGACTACAAACAACAAAGACTAGAAAGAGTTCTAGAAAACCCCTGAGAAGGATTATTTATGATAGGGGAGAGGATGACTGCCTCTCTAAAATAAATTTTCTAGAATCATACACGCAACTGACACTTCATCAACTAGCGTGTACATGCGGGCTATGAGAAGGTAGGGCATGGGTACACACATGCAGACCTTATATAGGCCGTGTGTACCTCTGTCGGTCTCGGAAAAAAAAAATGTAGTTAAGCAAAGAATAGAGATAACTGGTATGGAAGACCTGGATCTTTGTTAGCTCAGACTTTTGGAGAAACTTTAAAAATAGGAAATGAAACCAGTTCTTAAAAATACCCAAGAAAAAACATTCCCAAAAACCCTAGAGTTCCCCAGTATGGTCGCCACTTTTGTTGTGGGTGGGAAATCCCTCCTATGGACTAGCACTAAGGGTTTTATCATGCATGCAGAAATGACCTAAAGATTCTTACTTTTTACCATCATCCCATGCCTAAACCCCCATTACTCATATGTAAATACAAGTCTCAAGATATTAAGTTGACGTACCTTATTTTTCGTGTTTGATGTCGATCCCTTTTCGCGCTTGGTCGTTCTTTGACTACAACTCTCCTCCCAATGCTGACCTGCATTCACTGAAGACAAAAAAAGAACTCCACATGCATTTGATCTATGAACTAACGTGTTAGAGATTTAATCAATCATACAATCAATATT
>SNQJ01S0034812.1:19883-32871 GCA_010110895.2 Picea sitchensis | reverse complement strand
GTAAGTATCCCACTAGTCTTTAACATGGGGAACGACCTTGAGGAGTGAAAAAGTGATATTTTCCCTATCAGAAAAATTGTGGATGGAAAAATATCCTTCAAGCAGATTCAACCATTTATCTACAACATATGCATCTACTAGTCCTTCAAATAATGGAATATCAAAATTTACCTATACCTTGAAGGGGGTTGCATGACCGCTTGATGAAGATGCTTCTCCTGTAGGCAACCATAGAAGGATCTGTGTGAAGTTTTCCATCATTTCATTCCTTTGTCGCATGAGGGATTCCTCAAGAAACATTTTGATAGGATCTCATGCTCCATCATCTTTCTTTTCTTCCCCCATGGGGTTTTTTCAGGCTCAGCGTGACCGACCTGGTAATGGCTCGATTGGTTCAAGTCCCAACTTCTTGCACCCAGATCTTGTTGAGGACATGCACGAAGAAAAATAAATGAACATTGAAGAGGAGACCACTCTGATACCACTGATCTGGATTTAGGAGAAGAACAAACTAATTAACAAAATGAATACAATAAACATATAAATATGGAAAATAACACAAATATCCAGTGAACAATATCTTCTATTAAATAATGAAATAGGATGAAACTGTAAAACAACATAACTAAAAACTTGCTCGAATGGTGGTAGTTATCTCTGAGAAGAGATGTGGTTGCTACGCGCATCCTTCTGAGCATAATAGATTCCAATGAGGATCCATAGGCCTATTTGATATTACTCATGAATGCCAAAACCTTAGACATCCAAAAACCTAGCCCTAGAAGGTGAAACGCCAAAAGTCATGTGGGCCCTATAGGTAAGTTGGTGTAATTTGGTACCTCAACTTCCTAGGGCCGTAACTTTTACATACTGCCTCCGTTATAGGCGCTTGATAGCCCATTGGAAAGGTCTTTTAGAGAGCTACACATTCCACCATAAAACTCTAACTCTGTCTACAATTTGACTATGGAGAGACAAAAAAAAAATGTTTAGGGCCCCAAAACAACCCCAGAAGTACAACAGGATCTGCTGACATAAAACAAATACAAAATAATCCAGTTGGATTAGGAGAGAGGCCACCCAATTCCACCTGGAGGATGTGTGGGGTTTCATACATCCCCAGAAGTGTAGAACCCACTATTACAAAGTAGTACATAAGAACGTGTTGAAAAAAAACGGACACTAGGAGCCAGTTGGAATAGGTGGGTGGCCACCAATATCCACCTGGATCACAAAACAAACCCTCCAAATCCAATCAAGTTGGGGGATTTGACTCTTAAATTTATATTTTAAATAAAAGAATATCATATTTTCTCTAAAAAAAAAAAACTAGTTATAAAGTAAAATATTTTTATAAATGAAATGTATAGAAGTAATTAATTAATGAAGCATGGTGCACTAATTCAAGTGGTTAAGTGTTTTTAACTTTATATAAAAGTTCTTATTACCTACCTCACTTAACAAAAATACACATTAGAATAAGCACCATTGAATAGAAGGGTGATTATAAAGTGTATGTGTAGTTTTTGTAAAATGCACTTGTGTTTAAAGAAGTTTATAACTAACAAATTGGCATCAACATGATGACAATATTTAACACTAGAAAATGCTATATTACACACATTTTACTCTAACAAAAAACCATTGGTGGTGTTTTTGTCCATGTTATTCTTTTATCAATAAATTTAGAGCATTGTTTTCTATGTGTGTTCTCTTTTGCATTCACCAGAGGGAGTTAGGGGGATCAACAATTGGAGTCCTATATATTTTGAAGAATTGTAAATTTAGTGATTTGAGTCCAAAATATAGCATGTCTATATTTAAAATGACACCATTAATGTAACTACATAGGTAAATGAAAAAAAAAAATTAAGAATAAGAGAAATACATATCAAAGCACATAAAAGAAAGGGGGTCGATTCAAGCTAATGGTTCCCTCAAGGTTCACTATTTTATATTTAATCTATCAAGGTTCACTATTTTATATTTAATCTATCAAGGTTGACTATAATGATTGTTGGGGGATTAGTGATAAAGTTTCAGGTTTTCTTCGTCTGTATAACATCAAATTCCAACACATGAATGGGGTCAGACAGATATTTTTTAAGAAAAGATACATGAAATGCATCATGAATTTTCATTTGTGGTTGTAAGTCTGTAACAGTTAACCTGTTATTAATTGAAGACAAAATATTTCTAAATTGATAATTGATTGATAAATTGAATAATAGATGATGTTACAATCACCCTCGTGATGGTTTACTTATAGCATTGACTGGTCAAGAGGTGAAGAGTTATGTTCTTCTTGATGAAGAGGTATGTTCCTCTTGACTTACATTAATAAACTATATTATTATTATTATTATGTTTATAGTTATGTTCGTTACATTGCCACCCTCTTAAGGAATGATCTGTCCTCAAAGCATAGTAAAATAGGATTCTCTCTGGTAGATTAGCATGTTTATGTAGTGAAATGAAGTTTTTTCCGTTGGTGGTAATTGATTCTTCTTAAGAGTGGACCCTTTGACACCATATAGTCTATAATGTTGACCTTGCTAATTAAATTCCATGAATTGTTCTTCAAGGTTTGTAGCATAATTCCCCAACTATATCAACCACTCTACACCTAGCACCATATGCATTCCCTCGAGCGGTAGATTGTAGAATCCTATTTGTAGTTCTAGTTCTTGTATTTGAATCGATACTTTATGACATTTTTCAAGCTCCTTGACCTCTTTTTCATTAGAAACCTTAACGGTGAGGTCCTTGGTGGGGCATATGAAAAGGTTTAGTTTTCTTGTGACATCAATGTCTATACAGTTATGAGTACTTACATAATCTACTAGTATTGTTAAATTTATATCTTTTATGAATCCCTTAAGTTTTAGGGTCTTAGGTTGTAGTTTTCCTATCATAGTTCCCAGCGGAACTATAGGTTTGCATTCTTCTTTTCTTGGAGGTAAGATCTTATCCTTTCTGAGATGTGGTTGAATATATTTTGGAGTAATTATCTCTCTTTGAAGTTCGATTTCTTTATTTCGATTTTTTTGGATACATGAGATTGAAGCTAGTGATGATTTTTGCGGTATGTCATGATGGTCATAATCTGCGGTGTATGCTATAGTGATTTCATCCTCTGTTTTTGGGACTTCTACTTGCTTCTCATCCACTATTCTAAAGTAGTGTAGTGAATTCTCCTCACATCTATTCCATGGTGTCCAATTTTCCCCACACTTATGACAATTGTTTTTCTTATTGTTCTCTCTCTCTGATTCACTACTAGATGGGTCTGATTCCTTCTTTGCTTTGCAAGTATATAATTTTTTATTATCACATTTGCACCTTGGAACCTAATTGTCCCCACAATATCTATATTTTTTCACCCATTATTATTTGAGTTAGACTTGTCTGTAGAATACTTATTTGTTTTTTCATTTGAATATATGTTTGACGCTTCTGGACCTGTGAATGATGGATTATTGAACTTGTCTTTTTGTTCAATTGGACTTGTTTTGTGTCTAGCATATTCAATAGTTTTAGGATTACATAGTTTTTCTACAGATGTAATACTTTAATTCACATATATACATTTTTGGTAACTTTTCTTCAGTGAATCTGCATTGCCTTGTTGCCAGAACCTCCCATTTGTGTGTATAATTGTTTACACTCCATTTATGTTTAATATGCATGAAATTGTTATATAGGTCATCATCGTCTTCGTCATGGAACCTTTTTAGTAGGGAAACTGTGAAATTTTTCCAATGGAAGGAATGAGCATCACATTTCCTGGACCACCATAGGTACTAGTCATAAGCTTCTCCTTATAAATTATTGGATGTTGTCATTATTTTTTCTCATTCACCCAACAGAGGGCTTGATTAAAAAATATCATCCATTTTGTTGATTCGGACAACAACTCCTTTATGGCCTTGCCGTCATATTTTGGTAACTCCTTTTTAAACTTTTGGTAATCTCTATCTTGAAATTTGTGCGTATTTCTTGAAAAAAATATCTCTAGTATTTCCTGTTGTCCCCGATCCTCTAAATTTTGCGATCCAGAACTTGTGATGGTCTTTGAAGGTTAAAGGGTTTTGCGAATAATGCATACATTCGTTCGGTTAATTTATCATTCTCGCAATGTGTTCATTAAGCATCCTTGTACTCTCATCCTTGTCATTTGATCCAGATTATTTTTGGCATGAAATGAGAGTGAAGATATAATAAGTTGCAGTGGTTGCAGTGTCCTTTTGTTCAATTTTTGAACATATTGTGAAGAAGTTGAATTTTGTAGTATGATATACTACCTTGTGGCACTATTTAGGTGGGACAATAGTCGGAAATACCTTTGGTATCTTGTAGAGATGACCCCCCGGAGTAACAATGACTCTACGAGGTCTAGACACATAGATATCATGGCTCTTCCACATATATGGTTATCCCAGGAGAAAATCACATACATCTAACGAGAAAACATCACATAATACCTCATCCTTGAAGGGTTGGATGTCATATTACAATCATCATTGTTGGCTGACAAAAAGATCTCGTCCATGGTGAAGCCACTTGATGTTGTATGGCTATGGGTGTGGTGTTGTCGACAATCCCAATTGTTTGATGACCTCTCCTGAGATGAGGTTCTTATAGATTCCACTATTGTTTCAGGATAAATCCATGAGTGTGGACACAAACCGATCTCCCTAGATCCACCTGGATCTAGAACAAAACAGGACAGAATAATACACTTTCCCTAGATCTAGACTATTGAATGAACTAAAAGGTAAGGATTATGGACATACCTTATGAATGCTTTCCTTAAATCTCTGTTGTTCCAAGCTTCGCTTCAATGCTCTTGTTCCATTCAGATCACAACAGTACAAACCAATCGAAGCGAAGGCAGATCAATATATTCAATAGCTAATCTATACATATGATCAAGGAGTTATGTAATAAAGTGACNTTATGTAATAAAGTGACATCATCTTTATGGGAAAGGGACATATTACTGTATTGAATTAATTGAAAGTGAAACTTACAAACTGAGCCTTGATGTCGTAGGTCTCCTTTCGATGGCTCCTAGCTCTGACACACACACTTGCTCATGCATGAAGAAAATCAACCACTTTCGATGACCTTACTGTTGTCTCTAGCTGCTGTAGCATCAGTCCTCCATACAGTGTTGCACTAATTCTCCAATCAATCTCTTGCTAGTTTACTCCTTGCTTGCTTAAACCTTTCCATGAGCAATCTCCTCAATATATAGGAGAAGATAGATTAGTTACTTGGATAGGAAATGATCCCAAGATATCAGGAAAACCAATATTTAGATAACCATTCGCTAGCCAACTCATTCTTCTCGAAGATTCCCTTCTAGAAGGCTCGAGAATTTCATCTTTTTCCTCTTTAAGAAGATGTTTTTACCCTGGCAATTAGGTACAGTGCAAACCCCTCGCACTCCAGCTTAAAGCAGCCTGCGAGAATCAGGCATTCTCGCAGGCAAGTATATAGGTAGCCTACGAACCTCTTTAAAAAACATGATTTCTGGAAGCAGACAACTGTAACTTTTCTCAGGAAAGTGTCCTTAATGAAGAGCTTGATTTTCCATCATCATAACATCATCATGACATCATCATTATGACCAAAATTGTGGATAACAACTATCAACAATGAAATGCAACAGGGTCCCCTTCACCCACATCTGTGAATGGAGGAGGCACTCCCCCTCTTCAAGATCTATTGGTTCTTCTGGTTGAATTGTTGCAGACTCGACAATAGCAGTGGGGTCTGCATCGATGATCTGTCTTCTGCCAAGATTTAATGAATAAGAGTTCAAATCCTTTTCTTTGATGTCAGCCACCAATGAATGTTTTGAGCGACATTCATCAGTGTTGTGCCAGGGGATTTTGTGGAAATTACACCACTTTCCATTTTCCTTCTTTTTCTTCCCACGACCCTTCTTTTCCTGTGGCTTGGACTGATTTTCGGGAGACTGTTTGTTAGGGTCGTCTTTATCATACTTTGGTTGTTGCGGATTTGTAGACTCGTACTCCCATTTTTTTTGGTGCTTAAATTTTTGCTCTATCTTGACAGCATATCGATAAGAATCTCCCAGGGATGAGATGTCCAAAAACTCCATTTCAGTTTGGACGTACCTGTGTAGAGCCCACAGTATTTCAAAACCAAATGCTACTTAGAATGTTTGATACCTATCTTGGTGCACAAGGTATGGAAGGTATTGGTGAACTCCAACACTATTTGGCTCCTCTCTTGATGCAGCATGGTCCATCTCATGTACTGGTCTCCATAGTTTCCAACAAGGTAATATTGTTCCTTGACTGCATCCACAAAAAAATCCCAAGTGGGTTCGACCCAATATATTCCAGACTCCTCTGTGGAACTTTTCTCCCAGCAAGTTTACCACCAATATTTGACATGGGGGAAAACCTTAAGGAGTGAAAAGGTGATATTTTCCCTATAGGAAAAATTGTGAATAGAGAAATAACCTTCGAGCAGATTTAACCATTTTTCTAGGGCATCCGCATCTATCTGACCTTCAAATATGGGAATATCAAAATTAACTTGTAACTTTAAAGGAAAGGTTCTTCCAAAGTGGCCACTTGATGAAGACGCACCTACTTCTATCGGTAGGTGTTGAAGGATGTGGGAAAAAATCTCCATCATTTCGTCCCTCTGTCGCGTGAGAGCTTGCTCAAGCAATAGATTAATAAAATATCTTTTTCCGTCGGTTTTGTTTTCTTCCACCATGGAGGGTTTCTTTGGTGTGCGAGAGAGATTTTCCTCAAGAGAGACAAGCTTGAGACTCAACTTTCTATACTCGGACCTCGTCGAGGACATGCACTGAAAAAAGATCAAGAGCAACTTGCTCTAATACCATTGATTCATATTATTTTCGACACAAAATGAGAGCAGAGATATAATAAATAAATATACTGAGATATTGCAAGAGATCCATTAATATAACAGAGATATATTAGATGTATATAACAAGAGGCAGAGATATACAGTAATACACAATTTCTATTACTGAGTGAAATGTACAAAACTGTAAAATACAAAGTGAATGAACTCGCTAGAATGGTGGCATCTTATCTCTGAGAAGAGATGTGATGACTACACTCATTCACAAGAATATGAGTCTTACAATGAGGCTCCAAAGGAATTTTTAAGAAAAATAGTTTCCAAAACCCTAACCTCGGAAGATGAAAAGGCAACAGTTTTGTGGACCCCGTTTTGGGTAGTTTGGTGTATCAACATCCTGGGGGCGTAAATTTGGCATACGATCTCCGTTTTGGGAACACGATAGATCGTTTGAAAGGTATTGATGAGGAGATTCATTTTGGAGGCTCATTAAAATCCCTTTGGTAATTATTGAGGTGTTTGATCATGAAAAACCTTCATTTAGTCCCTCAAAATGGCCCCGAACATTTAGGAACCAAAAAATTGCTAAAAATAGTAAATTGCTAGAATATTCTTTTGTGCCAGTTGGAATAGGTGGGTGGCCACTAATATCCACCTAGATCATTGTTACTCATCATTCTTAAATAACTATTCCATCACTCCTCTGACGTTTTATTAACGTATCAATTATGTCTTCTTTTTGTAATAATTTATCGATTTTTTCCAATACAATGTTTTGTATTTCACCGAACTCCTCCCGACTCTTATCGACTTTATCGAGATGATATTTAATGCTATTGATTTCTATTTTATGATGGTTAATGTCTTCATGTGACTCTTCGTTATTTTTCCTACTTCCTTCCATATTTTATTTTATTGAATATAATTCCCAAATATAATTTCCAAAAAGATAAATTAGGATAAATAAGTGACTTTATAATATTATAAAGTGACTTAACTAAATAATCCAAGGGAGAAGAAAACAAAATAATAAGGGCTAATTATAACTTGAGGATACGAATTTTATGAAAATTCATGGTGGTCAACATAAAAAAAAACGGAGGAGTTGAGAATGTGGAGCAGACAGGCTCAATCGCATGGATTTTCCAATGGAAACAAATAGTACAGAAAGGGACATGTAGCAGACAAGCTACAGTGGTATAGGTTGTGTACGGAAAGGCAAAGAAAAAGTATAGGAAGCAGTTGTGTACAGTGGCGGAAACAATAGAATAGGTCGGTGGTGTGTACGGTGAAGAAGGTACGAATAGGTATGGAAGTGTGTTGGATGAGTCAGATGAACTAACAACAACGGATAGGGCACAATCGTACGTATGAGGAATTTGCAGCGGTGGATTGTACAAACATTTGAGGAATTTAGAACGATGTATTGTATGACAGATGGTGAAAAAGGATGACTCTAATTTTGATGGATGATGGGTTTTTTTTTTTTTTTGTTTACCCCACAATTTCCAAAAAATGGCTCTGATACCACTGTAACAATTAACATGTCATGTTATTGAAGATATAATATTTTTGAATTGATAATTGATTGATAAATTGAATAATAGATGATGTTACAATCACCCTCGTGACGGTTTTGTTATAGCATTCATTGATGATTTACTTATAGCATTGAATGATCATGAGGTAAAGAGGTGTGTGCCTCTTGATGAAGAGGTATGTGCCTCTTGACTTACATTAATAAACTATATTATTATTATTATTGTTATTATTATTATTATTATGTTATTGTGTTCATATTTATGTTTGTTACAAAGTCTAATATGTAAGTAATGACACCCATATGTGTTAATATCTCAAAAGGTCCATTGTATCTCAATTCTAGGTTTTTTCATTTCCCTAGGCTCAAAGAAATCATTTTTTGTTTAACTTTAAGAAACACCTTTTCTTCAAAATTAAAGCTTCATTCTAATTTCCTTTTATCTACGTAGTTATTTTGTTAGTCTCGAGTTGTTTTTAGATTTTATTAATCTTTTTTTACTATATTTTCCATTTCTTCTAAGTTGTCCTTCTCTTGAGTTAGTCATACTTCTAGATTGTCTCAACTAATAGAGGATTTGTATTTCCGTCTATACAAGGATTAAAACAAAATTTTCTTGATGTAATGATGGTATCCATTATTATTATCAAATTCTACTAAGGTTAGTTAGTTCTCCTAGTTTCTTGGTTAATTCACCACATAAATATTGAGCATGTCTTTGAGACTTCTATTGAATCTTTTCATTTGAACATCTTCCTTTCGATGGTAAGTTGTATTGAAACTCAACCTCGAGTGGATCTCATGAAACAAACTCTACTAGAACTTGGAAGTAAAATTTGGGTCACTATTTCTCACAATTACATTTGGCACACCATGCAGTGTTATTACTTGGATTAAAATGTGGGCTATATCATATGGCCAATGAGCATTTACTGGAATGAAGTAGGCCATCTTCATCAATCGATATTATTTTTATTTATTAATTTAATTTATATTCAACATTTTTGTATTTAATAATTAAGAATGATAGTTGTAAGTGGTTGTAGCTCAATTGGTTGGGGCGGGGAGTTTTCTCCTCCCCACCTGGGTTCAAGTCTCATCTATGCGACATGCTGCCAAATATCCGCAAGCTTTGCGTCGTGAACCAAAAAACATTTTGTAATAAATATAATCATCATTTTCCAATCAATATATTTTTAATTCCCTGAATCTTCAATATTTCTTAGTCGTTTTTATATTTTTTAATCATCATTTGTAATTTTAAACCACTTTCATCATGATAACAAAACCAACTCCATTTTTTATTTTTCTATTTAAATATATATTTTTAATTTATATTTAATGTAGGTCATAATTACAATGACATAAGAGGTTTATGTTTATTTTTAATGTAGGTCATAATTTATGACATAAGAGGTCACAAGTGCGATCAACATAAGAAAATGGAGTGAACATTCCTTTCCTTTAGTGTAGATTATGGAGAATACCTATTTTGCGAACTCTCCTTTTCATGGAAAATAACTATTTCGATTGTGAAATTGTGTAATTTTTTACACCATAATAAATAGAACACTGATTCAACATCATATTGCAATTTTAATTATTAAAACTTATAATTACATCAATCTGAAATCCTGTGATAATTATAAAAAAAAAACAGACAACAATACCAAATGAGCTATAAAGGAATTTCCTAGACTCTGTTACAACAATACCATATGAGCGCATATTTCATTGTCTATGGATTGTAGTTTTAGCTGCCCATATGTCATAAAACCTTGAGGACTGTGGGCTCTTTCTTCAATAATACATTTCAAGATGGCAGTTTTAAGACGAGCACAATCAATGGTTGATAAGTGTGGTCTGATATGATTGATCATGATGTTTTTGATATTTTATATTATTAAAATTAGGATGAGTAGTGTGTTGGGTATATATCATTTATCATAAAGTATTGACCATGATGCCTTCGATCTCTATTGGTGATTTTAAGTGAGCACAATGAATGACTGATAGTGTGTTGGATGGATATCAATTGATAAGAGAACACAATGAGTGTTTGGTAGTGTGTTGTATGGAGATCATAAAGTATTCGAATTTTCACTTTGATTTGATCAATAAAAAAATAGTACTGAGAAATGGTTAATGCAAGTTAATGATTCTTATGGCTTCAATAGATCCTTTCAGAGTTTAGATTCTAGCAATAATATCCAACCACACTTTGATGTGACAATCAAAGTGCCATCAATATCACCAAAGATTCAATTCATTGATGCAACAAACACATTGAACTACACATGCACTTCATTAGAAATCTAATTTAAAAATGCATTCTTGAAGTGTTCTTTTTCCCTACAAATGATAAGTTGCAAACATTTCACAAAATCTCTCACAAAAGAATTTTTTTTCAAACTTTGATCTATGTTAGGAGTTCAGAAAGTTGTCATTAAGGGGGGATAGGTTCCAATGCCTCCTTATTTCCTCCTACTATGTCACCATTGTAAATCCTTCAATCATATCCCAAGTTGTTATCAAGGGGGGATGTTAGGATATTTACACACTTAGGAGTTAGTTAAGATCAACTTGGTCTAATGTGTCTTTAGGTAAACTGTGTTTCTTTAGTATGAATCTGTAGTTATGTAATTCGATGGTCATGATATGATGTAGACATAAAGTGATCCAACGGTTCCTATTATCCTCGATACAAACAACAATAGTGATCCATGGATTAACATCCAATTGGTCCATGATATCTATTTAAAGAGAAAGGGGGGTCATTTTCTAAAGGTCGGTTGTGAGAAACTATTGTGTACAATATTTTTCGTTTACATTAATATAATGTCTCAAGTAGTTGTGTTGGTTGCAATTTTCCTCTTTGAGGGTTTTAACCACATAATACACTAGTGTATTGATCTTTGATCTAGTTGTGTGATCATTTTTCTTAAGGTTTTTGTCGTGTGTGGAAATAACTTGTTTTGTTCAACAACTTTATTCTTTCTTCAAATATTATGTTTGTAAGATATTGAATCTTATTCTTGAGGAATACAAACTTACTTAACTTAACATATAATTGGTGCTTCTACAACTTCTACAATACTAGCTAAAGGTGCTCTTGTTGTTCTTCCTCATTCTTAGAATAGGCCAAGATGTCATTAATGAATACTAGCACAAACTTGTCAAGTCTTCCAAAATACATCATTCATTAACCTCATGAAAACTACTGAGTAATTTGTCAATCAAAAGGTAAGACCAACAACTCATAATGACCATATCATATTCTAAAGGAAGTATTTGGTATGTCAACTTCATTATCTCTAATTTGGTGATAACTCGATATCAAATCGAACTTGGAGAATACCTTTTCTCCCTTGAGTTGATCAAATAGATCATCAATCTTGGGTAAAGGATGCTTGTTTTTTATGGTTACTATTAGGGACCTAAACCACACATAGGTAGAGCAATATATCTGGATGTAATAAAGGTCAATATTAATAAGGCCTTGCAATAAAGTAGAATAATTCGAATGTAAGAAGACCTAATAGAAGCTTCTGCTTCTAGAAGGATCTCCCTTTAGATGCTTCTTTTGATAGACATATTTAGTATAAATACAAGTCGAGGGTATGAGAACCCTAGCTTTGATATTATTGTAATAGAGCTCTGCTCGATTGGAGGTTGCCCCCTCGAAGAGGCCCGTGAACATTGCTCTCAGAATCAAAGTGTTCTTTCTAGTGTTATTTTGATATCATTTCTATGTTATTGTGGTGTTGTTCTAGTTATATTGTTGTTTATCTTCCATTTCTAGTATTTTATTTATGTTCTGCATAATTTATAGATCTGGTATATTAAAAGTGGTATCAGAGCACTTTCCTCGGCAGAAATTGTGGGTTAATTTTTTTTCAGGATAGAGACGTATTCTAGCGTCTTTAAGCCATAGAGATTTTTCATTACACTCATAAACCCACGGTTGAGGGATTCATACATGCAGGAAATACAAGTGGTACTTAAGCGCACATCTATTGGCCACCCTTGTAACCCTTGTTGGTACCCCTTCAAGTGGTAGAGCATCAGACAACACTTGTGTATGGACCGGCCTAGATTTCCTGAAGCTCTCTTTAGATAAATCGATTGGCCGCCTGACTTCTATAGTGCCACCAAGAACAACACTTGGGAAGATACTCTCTAGTACCTGGGTAGTCGGGTAGTACATCTAAGGGCACAGTCTAGCCTCCTTAGTTAGTGCCTTGAGATATTGGGCCGAGTACTACTGTTGGACCCTACACGTATATCAGAGAGCTATAGCACAGGGAAAACCTTTGTTTGTAGAAGCCTTGAATACCTAACCCTTGGGGACGAAAACAAAATTTAAAACAAACAATATCTATTTGCACACAACTGTGTTCGAGTTGCCAATCACTACACAATTCTTCTTGGTTAAGCATTTGGGGCATTTCATCACTGCAGTATTCTTCAGACTGGAGTATAACTCCACAGGTGGAAATTTTTGCACCATTATTTGAGACCTATTCCATTGGATTTATCTCTTCGCCCTTATCAAATTCATACCTATCATTT
>SNQJ01S0034812.1:0-19873 GCA_010110895.2 Picea sitchensis | reverse complement strand
CAAGAAACTCATTTCTATATCCATCCAGTCAATAATTTCCAAATCATGATTGCCAATGGTGGCTCCATGAAATGTGGAGGGTGTTGTGAAAATGTGCGTCTCCAAATTGGTGACTACCACCTGAAATCTCATATTTTTTCTATCGACTTAGGTGATTGTGACATTGTGTTGGGTGCAGACTAGCTCAAGACTTTGGGTCCCATTCTCATGGATTTTAAGGAATTAACCATGCAATTCGATCAAGAGGGCCACCAATATAAGTTCCAAGGCATCACTGTTGGTTCACCTAAGTTCATTAGTTCCCTTCACATGGAAAAGCTTCTAGAAAAAGGTCATTATGAAGTTATTGCCCAACTCCATGCCATACAAGCAACAAAGACACCCTCGGTGTTGCAAGACCTCCAATCCATCCTTTCTAAACATCAATTGGTATTTNCTCCCCAGGGACTCCCTCCTTCCTGTGGTGTTCATGATCATTCCATTCCCCTTGTACCAGGAAGCCTTCCTCCCAATATCCATCCATATCATCACCCCTTTTCCCAAAAAAATGAATTTGAGAAAATGTTCAGGAACTCCTTAACGTCGGCGTTATCCACCCTAGTACAAGCCCCTACTCTTCTCCTATGGTCATGGTCCTGAAGAAAGAAGGTTCTTGGTGAATGTTTCCTGACTTCCGTTCCCTCAACAAACTTACCATTAAAGACAAATTTCCCATTCCTTTCATTAATGACCTCTTGGATGAATTGAGTGGCGCCCAATTCTTTACTAAACTTGATCTTCATTATGGATACTACCAGATACGTATGAAAGAGGCAGACATTCCTAAGACTGCCTTTAGAACTCATGAGGGCCACTATGAGTTTTTGGTCATGCCCTTTGGCTTGTGTAATGCCCCCTCCACCTTCCAAAGCCTCATGAATCATGCCTTCTGTCCTTTTCTCTGTCATTTTGTCTTAGTTTTCTTTGATGATATCCTCATCTATAGAAAAACCTAGACAAACCATCTTTCTCATGTGGACCACGTTCTCCATCTACTCTCTCATCACCAACTTTTCTTGAAACAGTCTAAGTGTGCTTTTGGCACCTCAGAAGTCAAGTACTTGGTTCATCTGGTTGGAAAGGACGATGCCAGGGTGGATCCTAAAAAGACTGAAGTTATGCAAGATTGGCCTCACCCAAAGACTCTCAAAATCTTGCATGGATTTCTGGGCTTAACATGTTATTATCACAAGTTTGTTAAGAATTATGGAAAGATTGCAACACCTCTCAATGCACTCCTAAAAGAGAACTCTTTCACTTGGACTCCAACAGCTACTCAAGATTTTCAAACCTTGAAGATGGCCATGTGCACCACTCTAGTCCTAGCCCTTCCTGATTTCACAAAGACATGTGTCCTGGAATGTGATGCTTCAGGGAAAGGAATTGGTGTTGTCCTTATGCAAGAGGGTCGGCCTTTGGCCTTTACCAGCAAGAAACTATCTTAAGGAAATCTGAGAAAATCAATCTATGAAAATGAAATGTTGGCTATTTTGCATGTTGTTGATTTGTGGTGCCCTTATCTATTGGGGCAACGCTTCCAAATTAAGACAGACCATCAAAGCCTCAAGTATTTTATGGAACAACATATTTCCTCCCTAGAGAAACAAAAATGGGTGACTAATCTCTTTGGATATGTTTATGAGATCATTTACAAGAAAGGAAAAGACAATGTGGTTGCAGATGCACTTTCCCGAAAATATGAATATGAAAGATCCCTTTTTTCTCTTTCATTCATTGTACCAGATTGGCTCCAAGCCGTTTGCCAGGAATGGATACAAGATCCCAAAAGTTCTCAACTGATCCAATAATTGCAGTCCAATGCTCCAGCTTCCCCAAGGTACTCTTGGCTCCATGATGAGCTTCAATACAAAGACCATTTGTATTTAAGTAAACAATCACAACTTAAATCCATGGTACTTTCTGAGCTTCATGCTACACCCACAGCTGGGCACTCCAGGTTTACCAAAAGCTATGACAGGGTCAAACGTTCTTTTTTCTGGGATGGTATGAAATAAGACATTCATAATTTTGTCACTGAATGTGATGTGTTTCAATGCAACAAGGGTGAAATAGTCAAATCTCCTGGCACACTACAACCGCTTCCAATTCCCCCTGCTATTTGGAGGGTTATCTCTATGGATTTTATTACAGGTTTACCCAAATCGGGAAATAAATCAGTCATCATGGTGGTTTTTGATCTCCTTTCCAGGTATGCTCATTTCTGTGCTCTTCAAAACCCATTTACAACATCCACGGTGGCTCAAATTTTCATGGATCAGATCTTCAAGCTTCATGGCATGCCACATTCTATTGTTTCTAATCGTGACCCAACTTTCACCAACAATTTTTGGCAAGAAATGTTAAAGCTACAAGGCACCCAATTGCATCTTAGCACAACTTATCATCCCCAGATTGATGGTCAAACTGAAGTTGTCAACAAGTGTTTGGAAACATGTTTGAGGCGTTTTTCCTTGGAAAAGAAAAATCAGTGGGCTCAATGGTTACCCCTAGTTGAATGGTGGTACAACACTTCATACCATATAGCTACACGCATGACTCCTTTTGAAGCGGTATATGGACAAAAGCCACCTTCAATTCTCTCATACTTACCTAGTGTCCCGAAGGTCCAGGCGGTTGACCAAACGCTTACAAATCAAGAGGATATTCTCTGTATCCTCAAAGAGAATTTGGTCCTGGCACAGAATCACATGAAGCAACAAGCAGATCAAGGTCGCTCTGAATGTCAATTTGCAGAAGGGGATCAGGTGTTTTTTTGACTGCAACTTGACAAGCAAAATTCCCTCAGGGTCGAGCATTGTCAGAAGCTAGCACCCAAATTTATGGTCCTTATACCATTCTCAAGTGTGTGGGACATGTAGCCTATCAATTATATTTTCCTAGTCATTCTAAGCTACATCCTATTTTTCATGTTTCATGCTTAAAGAAGGTGATTGGAACTAAGTGCTAAATTCAAACCAACCTTCCCAAGTTAGACGAAGAAGGATCCATTTGGCTACAGCCATAAACAATTATGGACCAACATGAGTGTCGCTTGCGTCAGAGAACCATCAAGGAAGTGTTAGTCCAATGGAAAGATACAACTCCAGCAGATGCCACTTGGGAACCAATTACCATTCTGCAGCAATTTCCGCATCTCAGGCCTTGAGGACAAGGATGTTTTTAAGGGGGAGGACATGTTAGGGACCTAACCTGCACATAGGTAGAACAATATATTCGAATGTAATAAAGGTCAATATTAATAAGGCCTTGCAATAAAGCAGAATAATTTGAATGTAAGAAGACCTAATATAAGCTTCGGCTTATAGAAGGATCTTCCTCTAGATGCCTCTTTTGATAGACATATTTAGTATAAATAGAAGTCGAGGGTATGAGAACCCTAGCTTAGATATTATTGTAATATAGCTTTGCTTGACTGGAGGTTTCCCCTTCGAAGAGGCTTGTGAACATTGCTCTCAGAATCAAAGTGTTCTTTCTGGTGTTATTTTGATATCATTTTTGTGTTATTGTGGTGTTGTTCTGGTTATATTGCTATTTATTTTCCATTTCTAGCATTTTATTTATGTTCTGCATACTTTATAGATCTGGTATATTACAGTTACCTTATTCAAGATTCTATGGTCAATGCACATTTAGGATGTTCCATCTTTCTTCTTGACAAACAACTATGGAGCTCACGAAGGTGAGGTACTTGGTTGTATAAATCCATTATCCAACAATTCTTGTAATTGCATCTTAATCATTCCCATATTATTAGTTCCTTTTGAGAATACATCCAAAACATCTTTGATAATGGGTAGTTAATATGCTTCTATGGCCTTGTTTCCTCTATGCCTTCAATGACATGAATGAGGTATCCTTTACATCCCTTGTGCATGATGCACTTGGCTTGCATGGTTGAGATTTGTTTGACTACTACAATAATATTTTCTTCTCTAATGATTCTAATCATCCCCTTGTCACCTACACACTCAATCTTCTTCTCATAATAATATACCTTAACTTTATGGAGTTTCAACCAATCTTGTTCTATTATTCCATCAATACTTTGTGTTGAATGGATATAATTCATCATAAATTATTGATTATGAAGAGAGAGAGAGCACAATGAATGATTGGTAGTGTGCTAGATGTTGGAAGCATGGCAACTGATTTCTTTATGCGGTCACATGCATGCAACTATGTTATTGCACATGCATGCAATCTATTTATGAAATGTTCATGTAGCTATGTGATCTATTCATGATCGATCTATGTAATTGAGTGATAGATGTTATATATACGAGCATACCCATAGAGGTGTGAGTGCAATGTGAGTAGTGAGTGTGTGAGAGCAAGATGCAATACTGAGTTGTTGTGTGTATGAGAGGAGATGATGGTTGTATGCCTGGGTTGGCTATTGTAATTCTCCCTTGAATGATAAGAATATTGATTATCATTGCCCGTGGTTTTTTACCTCATTGGATTTCCACATAAATCACTGTGTCAAATTGTGGGATTGTTGTGCTTGGTTTAATGCATGTTTGATCTTGCTTGTTTATGCTCTGTTGATGCTCTATTTTGCTTCCTCTTTCCAACAAGTGGTATTAGAGCAAGTTGAGTAGGTGTCATAGGTGATGCAAGGTGAATTGTGTGCAGATCTCATGTGAGCACAAAAAGGCGTGATTGAGTGAGTAGCAGGTCATCGATGCTCCCTAGACAGTGTTAGAGGTGCACCGACGCTCTCAATCTTAAGAAATTGCAATTTTCACTAAATCGACGCACACAGTTTGTGCACCACAGAGTGCCAACAAATCGACGCTCCCTTTACACAGTGAAGGAGCGCTGATATTTAACACTCACACTCCTCTTACACACTCACTGTAGAAGCATTAAATTAAAAATTGGACTTTTAGTAATAATATGAAGTTCGATCCAAAAAAGTTAAAGGTTTTTTTTTTTTGTCTTATTCATAAGTCATGGTCATGACCTATATCCATTATATCCCTTGTCTTACTACGGAGAATCCATTATTAAATATTAAATAATGGAGGTAGAGGTAAGATTTTTTAGAAGGTGCCTTTTTTTATAATAAAAAGGTTAAGGGGGAGGGATTATGGTTTTTTAATAAAAAAAAAATTAATAAAGCTTTTTTAAAACCTTTTAATTAAAGTTTATATTTTTTGGGGTTTAATCTTAAATATACTAATACTTCTTCAATACAAAAAGGATCAGTTTTATACATAGTGTTTTTGGAGTTCTTTTGCTAATGGTGAAAGTGTAGAGTTTTGAGTTGGAGGTGGAAAAATTCAGTGGTAAGAATAGCTTTGCGCTATGTAAACTCAAGATGTGAGATCTGCTTGTGCAACAAGGATTGCAAAAGACATTGGCTGGAAAGTCAAAGCAACCGACAAGCATGACAGACAAGGACTGGGAGGATCTGGATGCAAGAGACCTCAATACTATTTGTTTGTGTCTGGTAGATGAAGTGTTGTTTAACATTGCTGAAGAGAAGACAACAACACGTTTGTGGACCAAACTAGAGAGTCTATGTATGACAAAGAACTTGTCAAAAAAAATCTTCTTGAAGAGGCAATTGTACAACTTGCAGATGAAAGAAAATGTCATTGATTATGACACTGTTGTGGGAGCTTTGTTGTATGAGGAAATGAGGAGAAGATCTAGTAAGGAAACCTCAACATCAGAAGCAATGATGGTTAGAGGTCGATCTACATAAGGAGGGAAAGATTAGAAAGGTACAACCAGGTCTAAGTCAAAAGACAGTAAGGGTAAGGCAAAATCTTGGTTTTGTGGAAAATATGGGCATCTCAAGAAAGATTGTTGGAAAAGACAACAAGCATCCAAAGAGGACTCCACAAAAGAAGAAAATTCAGCTACATGTATGGTTGATGAATTTTTTTCTGTCTATTGTGTCTCTCCACCTGTGTTCACATAGAAGGTGCAGGGCGGTGATGGTTGAGTCATCGTGAAAAAAAAAGAAAAAAAGTATTTACTTTGGAGTTGTAGAAATTATTGATTGCATGTAAATTTGCATATGTTTGTAAGACCTGGATAGGCATGCGTACTCCTAGTTTATCAGGTCACCTATGAAAAGTCTAGGCGTAGATTTAGGTAGATTGAATATGTGGGGGGCATGTATGTTGGGTTAGCCTTAACTATGTGAAAGAGTTAATGAGTTAAATATATTTTTAGGTTAAAGCAGGTGTTTTTTCAGGTCCATGTTCTTTGGGTATCCCGTTGTATTGTGTCCATGAATTGCATGTAATGAAGCCTATAAAAGGCTTGGTGAGCTCCATTGTAAATGGGCCTGGAGGTAAGCAGTGAAGGCTTACTTGGCTGACTTGGTCGGATTTGGTCAAGGTTCTTTGAATACAAAGTTTGAGGTGGAGCAGTGTCTCCAGTTTAGAAAGGTGGGTCTATAGAAAGGTTGATGTGTTGGCAGGTCAATCAAGTGTTTGAGAATATATGATGAAGGTAGGTTCAAATCCATGGAACTTGGAAAGTATTGCAAAGAAGTTGGGATCGAATAGGCATGTTCAGTAATGCCAAGTTGCAACAATAGTTGTGGACATAAGTGATTGTGCTATCTGGTAACTTGGTCACCATCAGTTGCAAAAGAGAAGAAGATTCAAGAAGAGGTATGAACAGGTCATCTAGTAATTACTCAAATGTGAAATTATTCGGTTGTGATGCTTATGGTTTTTTATCAGTTTTCTAAGTAGGACCCAGAGAAAACAGGTAGATCTTTGATATGGTGATGATGTTAAGGGGTTCAGACTGTGGGATCCTACTACCCATAGAATCATCATGGACAAAGATGAAGTGTTTGATGAATCTCCTTTTATAAAATCAAACATAGTAAAATATGAAAGGTTCAAAGCATGGTTGGTAGCAGAAAGGTATTTGGAAGGCACTGATTTCCATGAAAGTTTCTCACCAGTTGTTAAAAGCTTGTTTCTATTCATGTTGTGTTAGCACTGGTTGTGATAGTACAACTAGATGTTAAAATTGTTTTACATGGAGTTTTTTGGATAAGGGGATGTATATGGAGCAACCAGAACGGTTAGTTCATAATCACAATAGAAGATTTGTTTTCAAACTCAAAAAACATTGTATGGCCTGAAGCATGCTAGGCAAATGGTACAAGATGTTTGATTCCTTCATGATGAGCCAAATTTTTCAGGAAGTGAGTATAACCATTGTATTTATGATATATTCATTATCTTGGTGTTATATGTTATGCTTGTTGCAAGTAGAAGCATGGTTGACGTCAATAGGTTGGCTTAATTGGTTAGGACGTTTATTATGAAGGATATGGGAGCAACAAAATAAATCTTGGGCATGAAAATACACAGAGACAGAAAATATGGTAAGCTCGGTTATCACAACAGAAGTATGTGGTGAAGATACTCAGGAAATTCAGTATGAATAATGTGAAACTGGTAAAATCCCTTTGGCTTTCCATTGTAAGTTCTCTTCAGGTTTATGTCCTAATTGATGAAGAAGAAAAGGGTTATATGTCTCGAGTATTATATGCTAGTAGGAAGTTTGATGATTGCAATGGAGAAATGGTCAACATTTCACATGCAGTTGGTGGTGTCAGTAGACACATGGAAAAACTAGGTGAAGAGCATGTAAATGGGTGTTTCAAACACAAAAGCACAAGTATCACCTACAATGGTTGCAGTGATTTGGTCTGTGGTTATGATTCATGAGATTTGGACAAGTGCATCGGTTTATTAGACAAGTTATTGATGGAGACAAAATGGTCCATTCTTGAGTGAATCATGCAGACATGTTCACATAAAGGTATTGTTAGAGAAGTTGTGGAGTTGTGATGGTGTTTGGCTTCTCTTGGCTTGCAGAAAAGGTGATGAATTAATTAAGGGAATGATATATTAGGTAAATTGTTGTCAAGGTGGAGACTGTTGGAAACATGCCAACGAATTTCCTCATGCTGTCACATGCACATTCATGCAACTATGTTAATGTGCATGCATGCAATCTATTTATGAATTGTTCGTGTAACTATGTGATCTATTCATGAACACTTATATATACGAGCATACCCATAGAGGTGTGAGTGCAATGTGAGTAGTGAGTGTGTGAGAGAAAGATGCAATACTGAGGTGTTGTGTGTATGAGAGGAGAGGATGGTTGTATGCCTAGGTTGGCTATTGTAATTCTCCCTTCTCCCTTGAATAATAAGAATATTGACTATCATTGCCCCCGTTTTTTTCCCTCATTGGATTTCCACATAAATCACTATGTCAAATTGTGAGATTGTTGTGCTTAGTTTAATGCGTGTTTGATCTTGTTTATTTATGCTCTATTTTACTTCCGCTGCCCAACACTAAATGGGTATCATTGATAAGATAATACAATGGATGATTAGTACTATGTTAGATGAATATGATCATAAAGTATTCGACTTTTCACTTTGATTTGATATGATGAGCTATTTGATATGAGTACTTTCCTAAAACCCAACTTCCATCTTTAAGTTCAAAATATGTGGAAGATTTACGTTTAGGCATTGAGATAGAGAACGGGCATTCAAAATATGTGGAAGATTTACGTTTAGGCATTGAGATAGAGAACGGGCATTCAAACAGTGTTTCTTGGTAACGTGAACAACTCAAATCTTCAACGTTACCATAAGTTTGTGAGCCATCCGAATCAACCTAAAATGTTCCATCCGAATGAACCTAAAATGTTTCAAAATTCAATGTGATTAACTTATTTCAGCGAAAATCACATCAAAAAATTGCGAAGTTGAATATCCCACGACTATGTAGAGCCCCTTTACTATGCATTGAATGTCATGCATTGAACTCTTTCGTGTGTAATCCGTGGGTATGACGTGACAAAATCAGAATGTGTCGGCTGGTAACATTTTCTTTAATTTAGGAAGTGAGTGATTTGTTTTTATATAGAAATAACTTGTATTTTATATGGAAATAAGTTGTATTTTATTTTTGTCAGTTTTTTATTGTGTATTTCTTCAGTAAGGAAAAGATAGAGGTTTTTCTCTCTTTCTTTCTTGAGCTTGCTAGGAAGCACGAGGTAACACATCTCTTAAGACAAATTCTCATGTTATCCAAGGTATTTTGAATGTATAAATAAATTTAACACGTTAAAAAACTCTATGCAATTTCAAGGTTAAGAAAATAAGTTAGTAATTTAAAATTCAAAAATATTTATTCAAAATAAAAATGGATTCTTTTATCTATCACTCGCATATATGTAGATACTAGTCAACCTTAACTACTTCCCATTGATCATCCACAAGTCATTTAAGATGGGGTGGTTTTCAAGTGATGAGTGAACTCACACATTTGTCCTTGTCCTGTTGGTAACTCAATTATGATAAATTTGACCACTTTCAAAAAAAAAATTATAACCACAACAATCCTCCAAGAAAGAAAAGAACAATGTTACAACAAAATCTCAAGGATTATCATTTTTTATCATTATCATAGTTGTTCGAATTTCTTAATATATATATATATTTTCTTAATTTGGTGATTTGAGTCCAAAATATAGCATGTTTGTATTTAAAATGACACCATTAATGTAACTAAATAGGTAAATGAAATAGAAAATTAAGAATAAGAGAAATACACATCAAATCAAACAAAAGAAAGAGGGTTGATTCAAGCTAATGGTTCTCTCAAGATTCACTATTTTATACTTTATCTATCAAGGTTCACTATAATGATCGTTGAGGGCTTAGTGAGAAATCCCCATGTTTCCTTCATCTATATAGCATTAAAGTCTAACACATGAATGGGGTCAGACACATATTTCTTAAGAAAAGATACATGAAATGCATCATGAATTTTCATTTGTGGTTGTAAGTCTAATATGTAAGTAATGACACCCATATGTGCTAAGATCTCAAAAGGTCCATTGTAACTCAATTCTAGGTTTTTCCACTTCCTTAGGCTCAAAGAAATCCTTTTTTGTTTAACGTTAAGAAACACATTTTCTTCAAACTTAAAGCTTCATTTTGATCTCCTTTTATCTACATAGTTATTTTGTTAGTCTAGAGAAGTTTTTAGATCTTATTAATCTTGTTTTACTATATTTTTCATTTCTTCTAGGTTGTCCTTCTCTTGAGTTAGACAGACTTCTATATTGTCTCAACTAATAGAAGATTTTCACTTCCATCTATACAAGGATCAAAACAAAATTTTCTTTATGTAATGATGGTATCCATGTTGATGCGCAGTGAGAAGACCAGAGGTTAATCATTCATAAACCAACAAAACCCTTAGACATCGGCCCTTTTGGCATCACCTGGAAGCAAGTGAAGTCTCACCCAAGGCATGTAGAGGAGTTGTAGGAACCAAGTTTCCGCAGTGATGAGGGGAAGTGGGGATTCAACATGACCATACTATGCATTGTCCATTCATCTACTGTATGCGCAGTTTCCATTACTTAACCTAGGCACGAAATTACTCCACTTAACATTCATTCATTCATAATTAACTTAAGTGCGCAAGATCATAACAACATATATGAATACTAAAAATTCACCTTCATTGCGCAATAATCACAAATAATAAACAAATCTATAGTAACCATCCATCACATGCGTCAGAAACATAACACACATAAGAAACAAATTAAGACATGAGGTTCTAACATGGTTCACCCCAAATTGGGCTACGTCCACAATGACTGGATTCTTATTCATTAATTTGTAATATCCATTACATTCATGGACATTGCGCTCATACATAGATATTCAATTGCAATCCAAACCTGCCCTAGTTGTTCTATGTTGTAGTGCACACATACTTGTTGATGTTTTGGTAGCAGCGAGAGCTATTCCCTCCTAGACAACTTTTCTTAGAGAAGAAGAAGACTCCAAGAAGTCAAAGGAAGACCATTGAACAGTTGAAGAACACCCCAGAAGAGAAGTCGACCCATAGGAAAATAATAAAGTGGAACTAGAATCTCCAGGAAGATAAGTCGGCCCACAGGAAAACAATAAAGTAATATTGAAGACGCCAGAAGAGAAGTCGACCCCACTCGAAAAATAATAAAGAAAAATAGAATTTCCAGGAAGAGAAGTCAGCCCCAGTAAATTGAATGAACTAGTATAAATAAAGGTAGAAGCCTTTGCTCATTTACACACACTACACTCATCATATCAATAATGAAAAGTAGGTGCAAGTCTGAGGAAACCCAAAGAGATGCTACAACTAGGGTTCTTGGTGGTTTCTCTTGTGGACTACCTCTAGAAGAGTTGCACCAGCGTTGTGAGGTGACTCAATTATCTACCCTCGCTAGGATTTGACATGAAGAAGAGATATTGCATGTTATCAAGGTTTCTTCATTATTGGTTTTTGTCTTGTGAATAGAGCTTGTTCATGGTCGTAATGTATTATCATCAATATTCTCTCTAAGAAAACTTGGTTGGGTTTTTGCCCGAGTTTGGGGTTTTCCCAAGATAAATATTTGTGTCTTCTTGAGCTTGTCTATTTGCTTCTAGATCTTGCTTATATTTTTATTATATGGTTATTGAATGTTAAATGAAGATCAAAATACTTTGGTAAATCTATTTCTACTGAAAATGTAAGAAAATCTAACATGGTATTAGAGCAGGTTACCTTCAGAACAATCTAATCACTAAAAGGAAGATCATACATTGTTATGATTTGTAATTACACTATATGGATGTCAAGACTTGTTTCTTGAATGTTGTAATTGAATAAGTGTAGATAGAGCAACCACAAGGTTTTGTGATCTATGGGAAGGAGTCCCATGTTTGTAAATTGAAGAAATATTTGTACGGACGTAAGCAAGCATCCAAGGCTTGGTATGCCATAATATACAACTATTTGATGAGCTTGAGGTTTACCAAGAGTGATGCAGATCCAAACCTTTACTACAAGGTTGAAGATGGTTTCCCCTTGATATTGGTACTATATGTGGATGACATGTTTCTTACAGGGGATGCGAAGCTCATAGATGGGTGCAAGAGGGAGCTCACTTCATAGTTTGAAATGAAGGATTTGGGTTTGATGCACAATTTCTTGGGATTATAAGTGTGGCATAGACCATATGAGATCTTCCTTAGCCAAGGAAAGTATACATTTGATATCCTGCAGAGATTAGGTATGATAGACTCCAAGTCCATGGCCACACATATGGTTATGATCTGAATCTCTTGAGTGATTCTTCTTCATATTTGGTTGATCCCATGATGTACAGATAGTGGATAGGATCCTTGATGTACCAGATTAACACTAGGCCAGATACATGCTTTGCAATGAACATATTGATTCAGTAAATGGTTGATCTTAGAAATATACAATTGGTAGAAGAAAAACATGTATTTAGGTACTTGCATGGTACGGTTGGATATGGAATCAGATATGTCTCAAATGGTAAAGTAAAGTTGCAATGTTATACAGACTCTGACTGGGTGGGGGGTGCAGTGGATAGGAAAATCACATCAGGATGTTGCTTTAGTTTGGGATCAAGTATGATCTCATGGTTGAGTAGAAAAAAATCATGAGTAGCACTGAGTATAGCAAAGGAAGAATATATAACAACCAGTGTTGCAATTCGTGAAGCAATGTGGCTTCAGAAATTGCTTGCAAGGTTATTTGATCTAGAGTTGGAGCCAAATTTGATACACTGTGATAATCAAAGTTATGTGAATCTTTCAAAGAATCCAGTCTCTCACAACAAGTCAAAGCATATAGAGATCAAATACCATTTCATCCAAGACATGGTGAAGAAACGAGCAATGGAGCTCTGGTACATATCCACAAATGAGAAGATAGAAAACATTCTCATTGGGCCTCTATCTAGAGTGAAGTATGAGTACTTCATAGAAAAGATTGGCGTGATGTAGACTATCCATCCTCAGTGAGAGGGAGTTGTGATGTTTCTCCTACAGTGGGAAGATACTCTCCCTTTAGCCAAGGTTTCCTAGATCAATCATGTGAAGTGACTGAGGGAATAATGAGTATCTTGGTACAAGTCTTGCCTATTCCATGTGAAGTGGATAGGTGTGATTGGGACTTGTAGTGTGGTATTTCCTATGCCATGTGAAGTCGCTAGGTGTGATTGGGACTATTAGCACCAGAAGTCAATCCTGGATTGCAGTGGGAGTAAGCCTGATACCCATCAGTTTATTGTCACAGGTTGTTTTATAAAGAGGGTGATCGACAGAGAATAGACTCAGAGCAATATCTGTTTAACTCAGAAAACTAGGTTGGAAACACAGAGATAGGTGAGGTCTTGATCTAAATTAGGCCAGTAAGTTGCATAGTGGTGAATATGTGGAGGAAAACAAGAGGGAAATCAAGTCTTCTCTCGACATCTAGTCTTCCAGCATCTCTTTAAGGGAGAAAAGTCTCAGATATGAGATCCTCTCAGATCCGAAGAACTTCAAGAAACTTAAAACGCTGCAAAACCTGATATAATCAAACCTACATTACACAGTCATTACAACACCCAAATGGATCATCCATGTATAGGCTTTAAGAGTTAGAGGAAAATAGAAGAGGAGGATGGTTTCCATTAAACAAGAAGTCTCAAACATCAATATATAACCAGAGAACTAGAGGCCTCATTAAAGATTTACAATCTGGAGCTTAGCTCTACCATCGATAGATATAAAAATGGAAGGAATGCCTACATAAACTTGGAATTGTCTTGGGCTCCCTGAAACACCATCATGCCAGGAGATCAATACTTGACATTGAGGAGCTTCTTTGTCAGGCTGCGCATGCAGACATTGGGCAAACTACCCATGCATTATTATGATGGACGCAATCTTTGTCAGAAAGGACTGATAGTCGCCTCTGCACTTGTCTTTTCCCAGCTTTCCATTTAAGGGAGGAGACGATGTCTCACCCACCTTCCTCATTTGCATTAACTAATTCTCAGGATTTGGAAAGACTCTGGTCAACTATACTCCTGCAGAACATGGTGGTCTCCCTTTGGCTACTACTGCTTTGTTGGGAAGCTATGAGGAGGCCCTGTCTGCTGATGTGGACAAGGATAACATGAGGCACATGATGCAAAATGGTTTAATGGGGGGGGACACATGAAGTGGTGATTTAACCTGCGTGGCATGGGGGTGAGGGGAGGGGAGTCCATGTGGATAGGCGCGACAGAGGAAAAGAGATCAGGTGGATGAGTGGTAAGACCTGTGGACGCTGAGGTGGAGGTAACAGGTGACAGAGACATGGGGGGTATAGGTGTCAGGAGACATGGGGGTACAGGTGTCAAGAGAAAGAGGGATGAAAGAAAAGAGAAAATGACACCTGGAAAGGTAGAGGACAAGTGTATGGTGGTGACTTGGCGATGAAGGAGGATGTGATGGAAAAGGGAGAGTGAAGACAATTGGTTAGGGAGGAGATGAATGGGAGTGGGAGACACACGACAGGAGGTGAGAGGACGATGAGTGATGTCGAGATGGTGATAGGTTGGGAAGACAATGAGTGGGGGACAGATGGAAGGATAGGACTAGCGGGCGGGCTTGGGAGGCAGGTGTTAGGATAGCAAGGGGCCTGTGGGGAATGGAAGGATAGGACTAGCAAGGCTTGGGAGGTGTGTGTTAGGATAGCAAGGCCTCAGATGAGAACCACACTTCTAACCCCCTATGTTAAAGGAAGAAGAGAAAGGGTGGTCTGGAATTGGACCATAGCCATAGATCTAGGCACTTTAATCCCAACCGTTCAAACTCGTGCGACACCATATTGGACCCCCTAATGCTAAAGTCAACAAGGGGTCCAAATCGTGACTGCCTGATAGATCTCAAAGGTGGATCACTACTGACACAAGGGGGGTCTGAAATCAGACCTCGTCCATAGATCTGGGCGCGTGGATCACGGTCGCCCAGATATACACCCATTTTAAATCATATGCACTTGCTCACAAAACTTAGGACAAGTGGGTTTTCGACCTGCTTTTGTTACTTTTTCCGCCAAAGGGGCATTCGCTAGGAAAACATCCTCCTTAGAACATTAGGCGATAACAGGGACCATGGAATAACCTTACCTAAGCCATGTGAAGTGGCTAGGTGTGAATGGGGTTATGGTGGTAGTCTTTCGCATACCATGTGAAGTTTATGGGTGTGATTGATATTACTAGGAGAGGAGAAACATCAAGATACTTGCAGTGTATTCTTGTGACTATGGTGGTAGTCTTTCCCATGCCATGTGAAATGGATGGGTGTGATTGGGACTACTAGAAGATAACATCATACAAGAATACCTCCCTAGATAAGAGAGAGTGTTGATGTTTTGGTAGCAGTGGGAGGTATTCCCTCCTAGACAACTTTTCTTAGAGAAGAAGAAGACTCCAAGAAGTCAAAGGAAGACCATTGAATAGTTGAAGAACACCCTAAAAGAGAAGTTGGCCCACATGAAAATAATGAGGTGGAAATATAATTTCGAGGAAGAGAATTCGGCCCATAGGAAAACAATAAATTAATATTGAAGACCCCAAAAGAGAAGTCCTCCCCACCGGAAAAATAATAAATAAAAACATAATTTATAGGAAGAGAAGTTGGCCCCAGTAAAGGGATTGAACTAGTATAAATAAAGGTGATTCCTTTGCTCATTTAGACACGTTACACTCATAATATCAGGAAGGAAAACAAGGCACAAGTCTGAGGCAACCTTAGGAGATGTTGCAGCTGGGGTTCTTGGTGGTTTCTCTTGTGTGATACCTCTAGAAGAGTTGTGCTAGGGTTGTGAGGTGACTTGGTTTTCTACCCTCGCCAGGGTTTGACAAGAAGAAGATATAAGTACTTGTTATCAAGGTTTATTCATTGTTGTTTTTTCTCTTGTGAAAAGAGCTTGTTCATGGTTGTATTCTATTATCATAAATACTCTCTCTAAGAAAATTTGGTTGGGCTTTTCCCCGAGTTTGGGGTTTTTCTAGGATAAATATTTGTGTTTATTGTGATTTTATATCTGCTTCTAGATCCTGCTTATATTTTCAGTATATGGTTATTTAATGTTAAATGAAGATCAAAATACTTTGGTAAATCTATTTCTACTAAAAATGTAAGAAAATCGAACATGGTATCAGAGAAGGTTACCTTCAAAACTATCTAATCACTGGAAGGAAGATCATACATTGTTATGATTTGTAATTACACCAGATGGAAGTCAAGAATTCCTTCTTGAATGTTGTAATTGAAGAAGAAGTGTACATAGAGAAACCACAAGGTTTTGTGATCTATGGGAAGGAGTCCCATGTTTGTAAATTGAAGAAATATGTGTGCGGGCATAAGAAGGATTCCAGGGCTTGGTATGCCATAATATTCAACTATATGATGAGCTTGGGTTTTACCAAGAGTGATGCAGATCCCAACCTTTACTATAAGGTTGAATATGGTTTCCCCTTGATATTGTTACTATATGTGGATGGCCTGTTTCTTACAGGGGATGAGAAGCTCATAGATGGGTGTAAGAGGGAGCTCACTTTAGAGTTTGAAATGAAGGATTTGGGTTTGATGCACTATTTCTTGGGATTTTAAGTGTGGCGGATACCATATGACATCTTCCTTAGCCAAGGAAAGTATAAAATTGATATATTGTTGAGATTCAGGATGATAGACTACAAGTCCATGGCCACACCTATGGTTACGAATCTGAATCTCTTGAGTGATTCTTCTTCATATTTGGCTGATCCCATGATGTAGAGATAGTTGATCGGATCCTTGATGTACCTAGTTATCACTAGGTTGGATACATGCTTTGTAGTGAACACATTGATTCAGTACATGGTTGATCCTAGACATATACAATTCGTAGTAGAAAAACATGTATTGAGGTACCCGCATGGTACGGTTGAATATGGAATCAGATATGTCTCGGATGGTAAAGTAAAGATGCAATGTTATACATAATTTGACTAGGTGGGAAGTGAAGTGGATAGGAGAATCACATCAGGATGTTGCATCAGTTTGGGATCAGGTATGATCTCATGGTTGAGTAGAAAACAATCATCAATAACACTGAGTATAGCAAAGGAATAATATATAACAACGAGTGTTGCAATTCGTGAAGTAGTGTGGCTTCAAAAGTTGCTTGTAGGGTTATTTGATCTAGAGTTGGAGCCAACTTTGATATAATGTGATAATCAAAGTTGTGTGAAGCTTTCAGAGAATCCAATATTTCGTGATAAGTCAAAGCATACAGAGATAAAATACCATTTCATTTGAGACATGGTGCAGAAATGAGAAGTGCAACTCTGGTACATATCCACAAATGAGCAGATAGAAAACATTCTCACCAGGCCTATGTCTAGAGTGAAGTATGATTACTTCATAAACAATCTTGGCGTGATGCAGACTGTCCACCCTCATTGAGAGGGAGTTGTGATGTTTCTCCTAAAGCAGGAAAATACTCTCCCTTTAGCTAAGGGTTTCCTAGATTAGTAATGTGAAGTGACTGAGGGAATAATGAGTATCCTGGTACAAGTCTTGCTTATGCCACGTGGAGTGGCTAGGTGTGATTGGGAATTGTAGCATGGCCTTTCCTACACCATGTGAAGTGGCTAGTTGTGAGTGAGACCATTACATAACCTTACCTAAGCCATGTGAAGTTGCTAGGTGTGAATGGGGTGATGGTGGTAGTCTTTCCCATACCATGTGAAGTGTATCGGTGTGATTGAGACTACTAAGAGAGGAGAAGCATCCAGATACTTTCAGCGTAGTCTTGTGACTATGGTGGTATTCTTTCCCATGCCATGTGAAATGGATGGGTGTGATTGGGACTACTAGAATAGAACATCATACAATAATACCTCCCTAGATAAGAGGGAGTGTTGATGTTTTGGTAGAAGCAGGGGGTATTCCCTCTTGGAAAAAATTTCTTGGAGAAGAAAAAGACTCCAAGAAGTCAAAGGAAGACCATTGAATAGTTGGAGAACACCTCGAAAGAGAAGTTGGACCACATTAAAATAATAAGGTGGAAATATAATTTCCAGGAAGAGAAGTCGGCCCATAGGAAAACAATAAATTAATATTGAAGACCCTAGAAGAGAAGTCTTCCCCACTGGAAAAATAATAAAGAAAAACATAATTTCTAGGAAGAGAAGTCATCCCTAGTAAAGTGATTGAACTAATATAAATAAAGGTGATGCCTTTGCTCATTTACACGCACTACACTCATAATATCAGCAAGGAAAATGAAGCGCAAGTATGAGGCAACCCTAGGATACACTGCAACTGGGGTTCTTGGTGGTTTCTCTTGTGCCCTACCTCTAGAAGAGTTGCACTAGGGTTGTGAGGTGACTTATTTGTCTACCCTCACTAGGGTTTGACAAGAAGAAGATATAAGTACTTGTTATCAGGGTTTCTCCATTGTTGGTTTTTCTCTTGTGGAAAGAGCTTGTCATGGTTGTATTGTATTATCATAAATACTCTCTCTAAGAAAATGTGGTTGGGTTTTTCCCTGAGTTTGGGGTTTTCCTAGGACAAATCTTTGTGTCTTCTTGTGCTTGTCTATTTGCTTCTAGATCCTTCTTATATTTTCAGTATATGGTTGTTGAAGTTTAAATGAAGATCAAAATACTTTGGTAAATCTATTTCTACTGAAAATGTAAGAAAATCTAGCATGGTATCAAAGCAAGTTATCTTAAGAACACTCTAATCATTGGAAGGAAGATCATACGTTGTTGTGATTTTTAATTACACTAGATGTATTTTCAAGACTTCTTTCTTGAATGTTTTAATTGAAGAAGAAGCGTACATAGAGAAACCACAAGGTTTTGTGATCTATGGGAAGGAGTCCCATGTTTGTAAATTGAAGAAATATTTGCATGAGCATGAGAAGGAATCCAGGGCTTGGTATGCTATAATATACAACTATTTGATGAGCTTGGGGTTTACCAGGAGTGATGTAGATCCCAACCTTTACTACAAGGTTGAAGATGGTTTCCCCTTGATAATGATACTATATGTGGATGGTCTCTTTCTTACAGGGGATTAGAATCTCATAGATGGGTGCAAGAGGGAGCTCACTTCAGAGTTTGAAATGAAGGATTTGGGTTTGATGCATTATTTCTTGGGATTATAAGTGTGGAAGAGACCATATGGGATCTTCCTTAGCCAAGGAAAGTATACAGTTGATATCTTGCAGAGATTCGAGATGATAGACTGCAAGTCCATGGCCACACCTATGGTTACGAATCTGAAGCTCTTGAGTGATTCTTATTCATATTTGGTTGATCCCATGATGTACATATAGTTGATCATATCCTTAATGTACCTAGTTAACACCAGGTCAGATACATGCTTTGGAGTGAAAACATTGATTCAGTACATGGTTGAGCCTAGACATAGACAATTGGTAGCATAAAAACATGTATTGAGGTACTTGCATGGTACGGTTGGATATGGAATCAGATATGTATTGGACGGTAAAGTAAAGATGCAAGTTTATACACACTCTAACTGGGTGGGGAGTGCAATGTAGAGGAAAATCACATCAGGATGTTGCTTTAGTTTGGGATTAGGTATGATCTCATGGTTGAGTAGAAAACAATCATCAATAGAATTGAGTATAGCAAAGTAAGAATATATATGATCCAGATTTATGTAGGAACACAATGAAATACAAAAATACACATAAACAAAGAGATGCAGCGGAAATAAGACTTCATTTCATTAATAACAAATGACTGAAATATGCTTATAGACAGAATGGAAATAAACTAGCCAGGGCACTGGTAGCTTATATCTGAGAAGAGATGTGGCCACTACTCGCATCTGTGAGAAGATGATTACAATGAGGCTCTGAAGGCCCTTTTACAATAAATGGGAATGCCA
>SNQJ01S0034811.1:221569-238187 GCA_010110895.2 Picea sitchensis | reverse complement strand
TCTTCAAGGGGGCAACCTCCTTTTACCCCACATAAATGTTCAAGTACAAGATGATTCCAAATGAAAATGTCTCCTTGGTATATATAGGAGACTAGGAGGTATAATTACAACTAATGGAATAAAGACGACATAAATAAAATAACGTTACTAATGTAATATGCCCCAATTAATGGGTAATGAGCCAATATTAGGGCTTAACATAGACATGTGATTTAGTCAAGTTACCTAGTGGAAGAAAACCCTTCGGTAGCAAGTGGGTGTTCAAGAAGAAGATGAATGTCTTAGGACAAGTCGAGAAGTTCAAATCTCGACTGGTAGCAAAAGGATATTCCCAAGTCAAGGGAGTTGAATTCAGTGATATTTTTTCCCTTGTTGAAAAACTAACTTCCATTAGAGTACTAATGTCTCTCGCTGCAACATTTGATCTGGAGATAGAAAAGATGGATGTAAAGACAACATTCCTACATGGGGACATGGAAGAATAAATCTACATGAAACAACCTGAAGGACTTGTAGTAAAGGGTAAGCAAGAGTTGGCGTGAAAACTCAAAATATCCCTTTATGGTCTAAATAAATCACCAAGGATGTGGTACCATAAGTTTGACACATACATCCTTAGTTTGGGATTTGTGAGAAGCAAAGCTGATCATTGCATATATTTCAAGGAAGAAGGTGGGCGTTTCATATATGTATCTTTGTATGTCAATGACATGTTTCTTATTGGAAACAACATGGAAACAATAAAGGAGGTGAAGAAGCAAATATCCTCCAAGTTAGACATGAAGGATATCAATGTCGCTAACTTCGTTATGGGAATGTAGATTAAGAGAGATCGAGCCGCTAGAAAGATCTGGTTGAATCAGAGGAAGTATATTGAAACAGTTCTGAAATGATTCAACATGCAGGATTACAAACCAGTGAAGGTTCCAATTCCTGTGGGAGGAAGGATTATTGCTGAACAGTTTCCAAAGACATAGGAATAAATAGAGGACATGGCATGTGTTCCCTATGCAAGTGCGATTGGTAGTCTAATGTATGTGATGGTATGCACTCAACTAGACATTTCCCATGCAGTGGGAGTGTTGAGTAGGTACATGTTGACACCTGGAAAGGAGCACTGGAGAACTGTCAAGAGAGTATTCAGGTATTTGTTTGGCACAAAGGAACATGCTATATTCTACCAAGGAAAACCTAGAGGTGACAATGGTAAATTAGATGTACATGGATTTTTCGACGTCGACTGGGTTGGAGATATGGATCGACGGAGTTCGACCAATGAATATGTCTTCAATATGTTTGGTGGAGCAATAAGATGGATGAGTAAGCGACAAGTAGTTGTAGGCTTGTTTGAGATATCCATCAAACAATGACATACAACTGCATGGATTTGATGATTCAGATTGGGCAGGGAGTGCAAATGATAGAAATAATACTTCTAGTATATGTTTCAGTTTTGGATCTGTTATGATATCATGGGCTAGCAAGAAACATAAGTTTGTTTCACTCAACACTGCAGAAGCATAGTATATTGCAACTTGTGATGCTTGTACATAAGCAATGTGGCTCCGTAAGATGGTTTCTGGACTATTTGATCAAGTGATAGATTCGACTGTGATATATTGTGATAATCAAAGTTGTGTGAAACTTTCATAGAACCCCATGTTCCATGACAGGTTGAAGCACATTGAGATCAAGTACTATTTGATCCGTGATAAAGTCCAGAAGGGAGAAGTGATTGTCTAGTACATCTCCATAGATGAGAAAGCAACTGAAATTTCGACAAAGCCTTTGTCCAAGATAAAGTTTACATACTTGAGGGACAAGATGGGATATGTGGAGATTCCTCCCTTGGTTGGGAGGGAGAGATGATCTGTATCATGCTAGTACAACTTAGATATGATGCTTCAACATCATGCTAGTACAACTTAGATATGATACGTATGTCTTGAGACACATCATGCTAGTGCAACTTAGATATGATGCATTAGAATCATGCTAATACAACTTAGAGATGATGCATATGCCCGAGTCACATCATGCTAGTACGTATTAGATATGATGCAGTAGCATCATGCTAATACGTCTTAGAGATGATGCAGATGACTCGCATCATGCCAGTACATCTTAGAGATGGTGCATTGACATCATGCTAGTATGGATTAGAGATGATGCAGAGACATTGATCTACATCATGCCAGTACATATTAGATATGATGCATTCACATCATGCTAGTATGGATTAAAATATATGTAGATGGTACTCCACATCATGCAAGTACAACTTAGATATGATGCATTCACATCATGCTAGTACAACTTAGAGATGATGCAGTGGAGAGAATGATCCTTGTATCCCATTGCGGGGAATTCAACATCTATTAGAACAATCATTCTTCTAGGACATATGTCCAGATTAGAAGAATGGTCCCTGTATCACTTTGTTGAGTGAGTGACTTATGCGAGACACTCTATTGAGTGCACTATGTCCAACACATGACTTATTCAACATCATGCCCGATTACTTAGATGGAGTATGGACTCGAGAGTTGATGCATACGATTATATGATTTGATGATCAAGAGACTGTTTTACTACTTGGTGATATCTTGTGTAGTTATTAGTTGATTGCATTGGAGACTGTGTGTCTCTTGACAGTAGCTATGTACTACTGTGGTGGATGTGTTCCACTGGTAGTGACTATATGTCACTAGATAGTAGCTATGTGCTACTAGGGGTGGTTGTGTACCAATCGATAGTAGTTGTGTACTACTATGGATTGAAACTATTATGATCTATTGAATGACATTGTAGTAACTTTATACTGCTACTGGATTTCCATGGAGACTACCAATAGTGTTGAAGGCGTTTCCTAGGCTGGTGTTCCAACCAATAGTGTTGGAGGTGATTTCCAGCTAGATGGACAATGATGATGATGCTCATGAATTGATCCGCGTGATCATGAGATAGCCTGTATGGCTACGATGATGCTACTTGTAAAATGGTCTGCAAGACGATGTGAGGCTTTCCCATACCGTGTGAAATGGATGGATGTGTTTGACACCATTAATGTTAATACCTCCCTAGCTAGGAGGGAGTGTTGATATTATGGTAGATCCAGGAGGTGTTGACCTCCATATGTAACCTTTGAAAACAATAGAATATTCTGGAAGCAAGAGAAACCCTAAACAAATGTGTAAAAACCCTATAAGACAAGTCAACTCAGTAGAATAAATTATTTTAAAGTATTGCCCTCCAGAAAGAGAAGTCGTCCTAGACAAGTGACAAGGAGCACTATAAATAGAGGGCGCTTGAGCTCATTTATACACACTCACCTCACTCACTCTCTCAATTATAGCACAAGTTTGGAGCTACATCTACAAGAATGGAAGGTGGATCTTCTAGGGTGATTCTTGGTCTCTCTCTCTAGTGCCATATATCCTAAGATATGCACCTTACCTTCTAGTATATCTTGGTGGTATTCTTGGTGACATTCTTGGTGGTATTCTTGGTAACTGCATATGCAACTGTTGCAATTAAGTATTGTTATTGGTCTATGGTTTTGGGATTTTCTGTCTAGTGCGCTATATTTGAAGAATGATGCGCTCTCTTGGTTATCTGTTGGTTCTAATGCTGCTTCTAGAATCATTCTATCTAACAAAGGTTATTGTGCTTGGGGGTGGATGCATGCCTATGGTTGGGTGAAAATATCGTGATATTGTCTATGGTTAAACTATAACATTGAATATTTTAACAAATGGTGCCTTCAAAGAGGGATTGTTTCATAACTCTCCCCAGACCCTCTGCAAGGATAATAAAAAGGTAAGGGGAGAGGGGGTGTCCTTGGTGGATTCCTTTGGATTATTTGGAGGTTGATGAAGGGGAGCCATTAGTAAATATGGAGAATAAGGATGATGATATGAGGCTTGAAACCCAAGAAATCTAGGATGAGTCAAAGCCAAAGGCCCCCAGTATTTCTCTAAGAAAATTACAATTTATTCTATCATAGGCTTTGGCCAAATCAAGTTTTATGATCATGCCATGGATTCCATTGGATTTTAGGGAGTGTATGGACTCAAGGGCCACAATTAACCCATCCAAAATTTGGCATCCTTCTACAAATCCCCCTTGCTTAAGTGAAATATTTTTTTGTAGAAGAGGTTTGATTCTATTTGTTATTACCTTAGTTATGATTTTATAAATAACATTACATAAGGAAATAGGTCAAAACTTATATTCAGTGCTAGCTTCTCATTCTTTAGGTATGAGAGTAAAAAAGGTGGCATTGAAGACCTGCAAGACATATCAAGACGAGAGATATTACTCAACCACTGCTCATATGTATATGCCTATGATGTTCCCACATACTTGGAAAAAGTTCGTGCCGAAACCGTATAGTCTTGGAGCCTTCCCTTTTGGAATTTCTTTGACAATCTCCTCTACCTCCTCTATGGTCACCTTTCACATGAGGCTGCAATTTTGTTTCTGAGAGACCAGGCTTTGGATCGATCACTTTATACTTTGTTTGGCCTTCACCCTATCTATATCAGGTTCCTTTAATAGGATGCTAAAATGTCACACAAGTTATTTTTCTATATCCTCATGGATTTCCATTACTACACCCCCTCCCTCCTGTAGACTATCAATTCGGTTTTGGATTCTTCTCCATAGTAGAGAATTTGGAAAAAAATAATGTTCTTGTCCCCTCTTGGAGCCATTGGATAATTGATTTTGGGTGGTACAAGATATCCTCTTTCTTGTCTCTTTATTTCAGATTCAGGCGAAGTTGTTCCTCCTTTACCTTGAGTTCTAGGGAGTTCCCATCTTACATTAATTGTTCCTGGGTTTTTTCCATATCTTCTTCCAACTTTCTTTTTTCTTCAAAGATGTTCCTGAAGACCTCCTTATTTCATTTCTTGAGACAAATTTTGGTGTGTTTCAATCTCTGATGAAATTGATACATCTTTGTTCCATATAGATATTGCTTCTCCTTCCACCATTCTGTTACGTTCTGTATGAATTCAGGGTGACGTAACCATAAATTTTCAAATATAAAATTTTTGGGGCAAGGTGTCATGCTATTTTCACATCCAAGGGATTTGGGCCAGTGATCCAACCCATAGAATGGTCAAATGTATGCTGAGATAGATTGTTTTGCTTGAAATAAGGTTTCCAAAACAAATAATATATCCAAGTGAACTGCTACATGGTTTGATCCTCCTCTCCTCTTGCTCCATTTGTACCATCTCCCCTTTGATGGAACATCTATGAGTTGGAATTGATCTATTATCTCTTTGAAATCCAGGTTCTCTAAGTCCATCCTGCACACTCCACCTTTCTTATCTTTCATGGATGTTATTAAATTCAAGTCCCCCCCCGATAATCCATTTCTAATCCTTCATGAGTAGACTTAGGTGAAAGATCGCCCTGAGGAAATCCCTTTTTGCGACTAGTGTCAAGGGACCATAAGCGTTGGATACATAGCCCTGATCTTCAGATCCCATTTTTTTTTATAGTGGGCCATGATAATTCTTTGGGTTTGTGAGACTAGATCTACCTTCACGATGTTGAGATCCCAAAGGACAGCGAGTCCCCCTGAGTCCCCTTCAACTTCTATAAATTCTACCTCACAATTTTTCCATATTTTATTTGCTATTCTCCTTATCGTTTTGTTGTGACACTTAGTTTATTGCAACATAAATATATTTTCTTTTTCTTTTGCAATTTTTTCTTGAGTATTTCATGTTTGGAAAGTGCATTCAAACCCCTCATATTCCAGGAGAATATATTCATAATTAACATTTGGGTTGGGATTGGAAATACTTATCTAGGAGATGCACCACCTGACTTGAGTCGACGAGTAGAGTTCTCGTTTCTTCCANTTGGGGTATTCAGTGGGTTAGTTTTGATACCCAAGTTCCCAGATGACAAGGTCAAATTCTTTTGGTTGTGTCCTTTTCCTTTCCATTTGTTTAACTTTCATTATAGTTTGCGTAATTTTACCACCTACATATTGTTGATCTCCTACTCACCATGTACTTCCATGAGGGATTTGAAATCCACCTCCATATCTTCTAGTTCCATACTTTGGGTAGCGTCCTCCCACTCAGCTTCCTCCATTGATCCTTCATCGTCCTCCAGATCTTGCATATTAATCTCTCCTTCCATTATTAGAGAGATTACTGTGCTAAGTTCTATACATTGACATTTGTGTATCTCTTCTTGCTTTACTTCTGATCCTTTTTCTATCTCGTTACTCTTCTTCATTGCTTGTTTCTCCCCTTATTTACTCTCTACCTTGTTATCTTCTCTTGCTAGTTTCTGGAAACTGTTTGAGTCCTTCTTGGAGGCGTCCCCTATGGGTTTATTTCATTTACAACCCACCTTCTCTTTTCTAGGAATCTTTTCAAATCCATATGTGTCCGCCTCCTCCTTAACCTTGTTTGTTACCGATGCTACATTATATGGGAAATATCGGAACATGTGTCCATGCTCGTCACATTTTCTGCATCTGAATGGGATATGTTAGTACTCTATGGTTTGTATCCATTCTATGTCCTAGTAGGAGATGACTATTGATTTTGATAAAGCTCCTGCCACATTCATATACACACAGATCCTTTCATAGGACATGTATCTTGCAGTCTTGGTGATCTCTAAGAGTTTAACAAAATACCCAAGAGTATTTTCGATTCCTTCTATGGTTTCTAGATGCCATAACTCTTGAGGTAAGGAATATAATCTAATCCATACTGAGGCTGCTGCGTAGTCTTATTTCTTTGGTGAGAATCCTTCTGTCCAAAATCTAAGATGAAGTCCCACCGAGTTGAAAAAAAAAGGCCCCTCATCAAATATTTTGTCTTTGTTTCCAGTACATGGAAATATTACCGTGAAAAATCCTTTGGATCCCAACTTAAGATCCATTTCTCATCTAACTTTCCATCATGATTTTACCCATACCATAAGGGATTTTTCTTAGGCCAAATTCCCATGAATTTGCGGATGACAACATGGTCCTTCATGTACTGTATGTAGTCCCCAATCCATGGGGAGGTGACCTCGTACTGAGGGTTATCCACGGTCTTGGATAGAAAACCATTATTTAGTCGCCTTTCTGGTTTGCTGCCAATTCCTACTGCTATATCGGGCTAGTCAGATCGGGGCATATTGTTGTTTTTCCTTGCCATTGTGACGTCCCCTGGCGGCTTGCTAGACCTCCATGCCACCGCCTCCTTAAATGAATATGTTCTCCCTTGTTCTTTGGCTGCTTCTACTGCCACATCCAAATCTCACACCACCGTTGTAATCCCGTCATTCTTACCTTGAAACCTGTACTCCCACACCCTTCCCAATACACACCCTGAGAACTTGCTCCGAACCCTAGCCCTCTACCCTGCTCCTCCTGCCATCGTTTCCTCTCAGGTGTAAAACCTAATTCTCCGTCTTCTCTATATTATATACTTCTTTATTATTATTTATTCATACAAGTATTTATTATGACCATTTTAGGAGAATTATTATATTCTTGTTATTTTTATTAATATTATTTATATTTAATAATAATAATATGGGGCATGACATCCTTCCATTCTTTGCTTGTCATAGAATTTTGTTTTCTCATTTTCTTGTACAAAACCTCAAAATAATTATGAAAATGAAACACGATAGGGGGTTGATCATTTAACAACTTTGTAACCAAAATAAGGAGGGAAAAATCTTGTTGCAGTACACCCACAATATTTCTTGAAACAAGTTCATTTCCCTCTTGAACAAAATCAATATCATATCGACATGCTATCATGGAAGCTGTATATGTTTGTTCAACACATAACCACATGTCATTTACCCAATGAAAAGGTAAGCCAAATGTTTGAAGCGAATGACATTGATCTTTAAATTTTTCTATCTCTCCCTTGACCTCAACTATTTTCAATTTCATAGCTTTAATTATATCCCCCTTATCAAGAATTTTTGACACATCTATAACTAATTCAGTTCTATCCTGGAATCCAACTGCCTTCAAATCTTTTTTGATAATGAATTAAGAAATTGGATAATTTTCTTGGATTGTTCAAATTTTTCTTCAACCTCAATGAACACTTTTTTGATTTCAACAAGAGAGTTTCAATTATCAATTTTTTCACAGTGTTGAAACAAATCAAAATATGCTTTGAATCCTTAAATATTTTCAACAATTTGATCCCAAGTCTTCTGTTTAGCTTCAGTTAAATGTTGTTTTCCAGCAGCCCGACTCAGTTCATCGTGGAGTAACTTTTCAAGGCTTTCTCTAGATACCACAAGAACATTAATTTCAACATCTTTCTCATTTATCTTATCTTGTATACTTATGATATGAAAATCATTTTCTTTGCTCACCTCTTCCAATCGAGCAAGATTCTCTTTATTCACAATTTCCAATTTTTGCAGTTGAATGGTTAGCTCTACAATTTGCAATATATATTTTCCTGATATATTATCAAAATACTTTCCAACAACATTCATTATTTACAACAGATGTAATTTCAATAGGCAGTGTTTTGAGTGAAGGAGTTTTGTCAACAAGCTCATGTTGCAGTTTCCTTAACCTATATATTGTTCTTCAAGTTCGATCTTCTATTTTTTGGGATCCTCAGTCACCTTTGTTAATTGAGTAGATGAAACCTTTAAAGAGTTGTTCTCTAAGGATAAGGAATCTCTTTCTTGATAAGAAGTCAATAACTCTTTCAATTTAGTCAATTCATGCCGAGGAATTTTCAACTTAGCTTTCAAAATTTTTGATTTCTCGATCCTTTTCATCCATAAGGATTTTGAAATTATTGGTGGCTTTTTTGACATCAACAATAGATGCAACCTGATTTTCCAATTCTTTGACCTTAGTATCCTTAACCTTATTTAATTTTCTTTCATTTATTAACTGAACATCAAGTTTATTGAACTTGTTTGAATCTTTCTCACATTAGTAGTTGATTGAATCAATATTCTAGAGACCATGTCTCCTATTTTTTTATGCCACTCAACCATATCGATATCATTAATTTGATTTAAATCAACCTGAACTGAAGTTGTTTTGTATTTAGACAAATATGATCCTTTATTTGACTTCAGTTGCAACATCAACAAATTAAATTTGTTCCTATCATGATATGTGGATGATAAACACATTGAAATAGAAAGCTCTTGTGATTCACACTATGTTACGTTACCAACTAATGCTTCTAATTCTGTAAGAGACAATTTTTCCCTGACCGATCTTCAATTAGTAAATGTGATTTTTTTAAAAAGAAACATAAGCTTATATTATATAAAGGGTTGCGTCGAGGAAAACAACAAATTAAAAAATATTTTACAAAATTTTAGCTCATAACCAATATTTCCCATACTATTATCATGCTAAAACACACACACACACACATATATCTTCGAGTAAAAATTCCATATAGTCCGACAACAATTTTTTTTTAACAAACTGTCCCAACAAAAACACGATTTTATAGGACATTAGTTGTGAATTGATTCATAATCTGGAACCTCCTGTGCTCCACTTTAAGATGGAAAGTCTCTTTCCACTTCCATTGGTACTACACCACAACCCCCATGTTCTTCCTCTTTATTTCCAAGGCGAGAAATTGCTGACGCTTGGTTGATGGATGTTGACTGAGTTTTCTCTGGCAAAACTAAATATCTCAAAAACTAAAATTCCATTTCTAGACTCTCTATGCACATCTGAGGTTTTCCATTGTCTTCTCTAGTTCCCCCATTTTTACCGATACTAGTTGAAGGGTTGAGAAATTAGCTTAAGAAATTTCCTCATGTCAGTGAAGTATATTTTTAATTTTGCTCTAGGTGGATTCCATTTTGAAAAAAGAAAAACATCCACTATATCCAAACCTCACTTCACAACTTAAACCATTGCCATAATTGGCCAAGGCAGGAGTAAGAAAACAATCAATACAAACTATCCACCTACAACCCACTGACCCACTTCCGATATTGAAACCAATTGCACAGATATAACATTCAAAATTGTAACACCCTTAAGCAAATCCGCTGCCAAAGTAGGAAGAACTAGAAAGGAGAGTATAAACTTCAAAATTAAAAATGAGAGTGAGAACACCCCAAAAAACATTCAAAACATCCCAACTAGAGATTACCATTAATCCCTTTCCCCGAGGTGGTCGAACTAGAGGTAAAAAATCTTCTAGGACCACAATCGAGAAATTTTGCAAACTAACTCCCCAAATTATAAACCGATGTAGAAGTAAAGCATTTCAAATTTCCATACCCGAAATCAAACCCACATCCAAAATTGATATAACTAGAGAGGAAAAGAATGTCTTCAAGTTCAAAGCAGAAAATGACAGAGTCCAAAAAGTTGAAATGAAAGGTATTGGAAAAAAGAAACCTAGAAACTAGAGAAAGTCTGGTCAGTTGATGACTGGAAACCAACATTGAACACTGGTTGCCCAAAATCCACACACCTTTGTAACAAAGAGCCCTATACACACCACACTCAAACTCGATTCTACATAAATGAATGACTTTCATGATTGGATCCAACTCCCAAGATAACCAACGCTCACACAAATCAAATTGGATGCTCTCCATATCTACATAACTACAAAAGTGTGCCAAACGACTGTTCACATGGATATATGAACATGCACAATGCCACTTGTCCTCCCAATTTAATAATATCGTCATAGGATTAGGGTATATAAAACCTCCCATTCTCTCCATTTATTAATATTTCACCTTCTTCCAATCTAGAACTAAACTTTTCCCAACGACCCACTTCAAAATTATACTCTCGCTTGATGTGGTACACACTATAGTTCTCAAAATCAACAAGAAGGGCTAGAGAGTGAGATATTACACCAACTAAGACATTGTTCCTGATGATTTCATTTGATAATATTCCTGATCACTAACATATAGTCACCCTTGATAATTAAATTCTTAATTCCCTTTGCTTGTGTGAGCTTGATGCCTTTCCAAAGGGAATAGGCCTCATCCGAGTTGTTAGTAACATTACCTAGGCCCCAAGTGTAATTGTCAATAATAGTTCCTCCGGGATCACAAATTATTCCCCTTGCACATGTCGCCCTTGAATGTGAAATTTTACTACCATATTTGAAGCAATTGGTGTTGGAAAAGATGACACTATTACAAATGGTTCATCTGATTTCTTTTGGTATAATTTTCCCAAAAGGGAATTTATTTGGCCATAGATATCTTCCTGAATATCATCCATTGCTTCTTTAACACTATCCCGTGTTTTTCTTTTATTTGTACCGGGATCCTTTGTATCTATCTTCTCTGGTTCGCCTGAAACTTCATCTATCTTACATTTACTTGAAATATCTTCCTCCATTATAGATTTCTCTGCAAGATTAGCTATAATCCCAACTTCTTTCTTTGTATTTCTCAACAATTGACTTGTTCCAATGATACTACATTCTGAATTTTTTGTCTTTGAAATTGCACTTGAAGAAATTTTAATCTTGACTTCATGCTCTCTTTCTCTTTTTTTCATTTGAAGGAGTTATCTGCACAATCATTAGACATTGTACTTCCTCCTAAGTTTTTATTGGCCATCATTTCAATAGAATGGTTAGAATGATGTTGATAAGGAGGTAACCCTACATTCTTACGTTGTTCATAAATAGCATGATGTGAATCATATTTCCACAGTTCTCCTTTTTTAAATCTTAGAGAAAAGATCAGTTTGTTTACAACATCAATTGTCGATCTATTTTTGATAAACAAAGAAGATATTTGGGTTGGTAAGATAAAATAAGCCTTATATTTGTCTGCATTATTCTAAGGCAAAAAGGTACGAGATTATGTACATGGGAAATAGATAAGGTTCAAACTCACTTCCATAAACATAGATAATAGTGTATTTTTTTGAACATATACCACTCACCAACTCTTGTGTCTAGACTCAATTGAAGAATCTACTGAAAGTCTTTAAGAATTCTAACTGTAGTTTGGCCTAAAAGGAGAATGCATATATTCAATAAAAATCTATTAGCAAATTCTGAATACTCTCCTTCAATACCAACAAGGGTTAGAATTGAAGTCCAAGATACCACAAATAATGGTTTACCATGTTCGTCTTGCTTTTTTAAACTCTAAACCCTTATGTATTATATTAAGTGCCGAAATAAATGGGACTTGATGATTAAACCGATCATTTATTGTATCGAACTAGTATAACACATTTTCCATGCGTACTATGAACACATGTCACCATTTCATGAATTTATAAACAAATTGAGCCTTTAATCGTGCTTTAATCACACTACATCTTTAAGTCCAAATCAAATTTTGATTGTCATGGAAGAAATAACATGAACCATTGGAACTTTTAGTTAGTAAGAACCATGTTAATCAACGTGCAACTTTAAGACTATTCATTCAGATTAAATCGCAACCGTTAGATTTTTTGGATAGTGCAAGTTGCTTTATCTTTCAGGCATGTTTAATTCCGACTTTACACCTCGTTTGTTCGATTAGGAACACTATCGACCGTAGGATCTATTAGACTAACTCCTTGTTATTATTCATGCAACTCTTAACCTGACAAGATTTTAGATCGTTAGATCTATTATATATCAACCGTTGGATCTGTTGGACTTAAATTTAACGATTATCCAATGGGCATCTTCATTACCGAAACTCTAAATCTATCATTCGATCTCTTGCCAATGAAGATGTAGTTCTGGAGTTTTATTTAAAACAAGATATTAAAAACTTTTAAAATATTTTTGTTTGGAATTTTACCCAAAGTAAATCATTTATTGAAAAATAAAAAATGTGTTACAATAAGTCCACATTTGTGAAAAGTAAATTAATGGCCAAAATTTAGGATTTCTACCAAAGTGGCCTTTGTATGTTGTATTTGCACATGATTCATATAATGTTGGCCATTGAGAAATGTTGCAACTACCATTGAGACATGTTTTTAGTGATTTTCACTATAAGTGACTCTTTTATACATTTACTTTTCGTCCTTAGTGAATGCAAACTCTGTAACATTTTTATTTTTGATCTCCACACTTATAATGTACTTGTATAAATTTGAATTAGGTTGGTGAGCCGATATGTTGGGGCGAAGAGCTCATATTGATTAATATGGCTAAGAGTCGAACTATGTATTATGTACATTTAAATGATTAATAAAAATGATAACCACTGTCTGCAATACGAGAGGAATGCTAACGATGGGGGGTTGTGATTCCCCAAGAGAGGGGGATAAAAGAGGGATCCAAGGGATATCCTAAGTTAATGTGCCATTGCCATGAAATCCTTCCTTTGACTTGTTAGACACTCAATCATTGAATTCATGTAAGAAGTTGGGTGTGAGAAGCCACGTCCCTTAGTTATTGGGAGCATGGCGCTGAAGTACAATCATCCTTTGTAAGAGGGTGAGTCGAACAAGAATGAGAGAAGAAATAAATTCGAGTAGGAAAGATGAGAGTTTTTACTAGCATATTTTTGGGCAACAAGAGAGGAGTTGAGTGTTGGGAAGAACACCAACCATGTTGTGCTTGAAAGCATGTATTGTTGGTTGTGTTTATGCTGGAAATTTGGCCTCTCTGCTTGTTAAAAGGAGCTATAAGCCTATAGTGCGTTTTCATGTTGAGGAAATAGCTGAAGATTCTTGTGAAGGCTACTGTGAGAACTCCTAGAACAACCAAGAGTTCATGGAGTCCCCAACTGAGAGATTCCTGGCCAACTGAGTGCACTGGAAGCCCTGATAAACGAATGGTACAACTCGATGGAATGAGAACAATGAAGGGGGTACATTCCTTGAGTTGTTCAGGTTGTGGGGAAGAGAGATGGTAGATTGGAACTATTGTTGGAGTAGAACTTGGGTTTTGGGCTACTGAATGTGGAGAGTGAACAACTAAGTGGGCCAGATCTCTTTGTGGGCTCATAGCCTCAACTCGGGGGTGGCCTGCTATTAATATTTGGAACAACAATGCATATGGTTGGGAGAAACATCCTTTATTTTTTTCATGTGGTTCACAACACCAGATATCGGTGCTCGCTACATCCATGAAAGACCCCCCCAAAATCTGCGAGAGAACATAGGGAGGCCGAGTATTTTCGAAATATTGGGGTCCCAACAACAAGAGAATCTTATAGACCCATTTAAGGGCACAACATGCCACTCACAAGGAATTGAACCTGGGTGGGAAGGGTAATGATCATTCCTCCCAACCACCTAAGCTACATCCAATGGACATGGAGGAACATCCTTCATACGCAACCGAATGATTATTTTTTTATAAATAGATAAGTTTATGTTGTTTTTATTCTGATTATTCCGTTGTGAAAATGTTAAATTGAGTGTTGTTGTATTTGTTGGGTATGCATGCATTCATGGTTTTTATTATGATGTTAGTTGCATTAGTAAGTCAACATGTTGTTTTGTTGTAATTTTATGGTCTTATGACCCCTTGGTTTATTCTATATGTCTGGGGTGTTTTAGTTTTTTCTTCAGTAGGCGAGTATGTTACAAACCCCATACATTGAGAGCTTTTGGAAGGTCTAGTTACATTTTAAGAGGAAGGTCATTAGATTCATAGAGCTTTTTCTTTTTTCCCAAACCATCATGCAAAAGACTTCTACATAAAAACACATATTGTGGTTTGGTGAAACATATTCATATATATTATTGCACCACTTGCACATTGTTTTTGGTAGATACATATTTAATTTGAAGAATAAACTTCATTTTATGCATCAACACCATTTTATCAATGTATTASCTYATGCTCCATCAAAACTAATTTGGTTAGGAACCATATCAAACTCCCAATCACTTAGGCATTCTCATAGGCTTCRYAGTCTCCCTCCTTTGCTYGGAGGAATTCCTWCTATTTTGGTTTCTCCATTAGGATGARTARGATCCCCCTCATACCCACCTTTGGGCACGACATTTTAGGCTAATATTTACTAGGATCGYCCTTATTAAGCTCATCACCTACCAGATCTTCTTGGAAATATCCCCCGTCAAGTCTAGGTACACATTAATCATCCTCAATGGTAGATGCACCACTGCCAACCCCCCACTCCAACACCATTCACTCCTATCTTACCATATATGGCTAGTTTGAATCTCTCCCTGATTTGACAAATCTCACAAATGACCCAATGTTGCATGATTCGACTTGGCCACCAATGCCAACCAAACTACCCTCTAATATTCCAAAATTAAAGGGATGACCGAGTAAATATTCAACCAATCAAATCATGACTTTTCATCTATGGTGCTCATCAAATAACATCAATGATGATACTATACAACTTAGGTTATTTCAAAAAACCCTCATCGGTCCATCGACTAAGTGGCATATCAACTAAGCTGTTGGGTCACATGCAAAATTTACATCATAAACTAATGCAGTCCTAACCTTCTTCTGCTTATTAGTACACCTTGATACATGATTGAAAATTCTCACAGGTTTTCGTGAAACCAAATCTACCCATATCGCTAATCATATCCACAAATGACATTGACAAAAAAAATGATTTCCTGACCATGGGAAACGTATCTTTGATGGGAAACCCAATAGAAGTTGGACAACTTCCTATAGTGGAGTACTGTAGTTCGGTAGTAATATAAAAGCATAGTGAAAGTAGGCATTTGAACCAAGGTTCTGTAGTAACATATGACTCATGGATCCATAGCACGCTAACTTTAGATCTATTGCCTCTATGTCCTAATATTCATTTCTAATGCTTATATTCAACTTTATGAGGTTCAATATCATCAAGGAAAATAAGGAAAAACGTGGTTTCACCAACAATCATATCATTTAATTTGGGTAATGATTATAAAAATGGCAATATTTAAACCACGCCATTATATGGTTCATAGAGAGATACCATTAAAGGCATACACATTAGCTGCCTGCAATTTATGCCAACAGTCAGATTGCTTGTGGATATGAATGCGTAGATAGTGGTGGCCAAGGCTCCAACACCATTTGATTTTGTGATAAATTAATATTTCGTCAATAATTGGATTGCCAGATTCAGATGATAATTTTGAGAAAAGTCAAAATGATCTTTTTTACAGACAAATACAAATATTTAAACTTATCCTTTGGTTTATTTTACAGATAGATGATACAAGTAATATTTCCAGGGTACAGGGTCAATCCCATTATGTATATAATCATGATCTGTTTGCTCACTCAGGGCAGGAAAATATTGATGGCGCTGCATGTGCTCAAAGGCTCATTCAAGAATTTGTCCATTGTTATTCCTTCCTCTGGACATGCTGAACACTTTGTAGTATGTCAAAGTTTCATCAACTGAGCAATATTTTGGATAACTATTTGTCTCGAGAGAAGTGAAAATATTCTCATGCACATGTTGCAAATTTTAACAGTGGGGAAAAATCCTTCCACGGACATGATTATGATTATCAAACAACTACGTGAAAGAGAACTGAAGGACGCCGAAATTCTCATTTCAATCATTTGCTGTCAAAGGAAGAGTCGATTTGTTGATCTTCCACTTGACAAATTCCAAATTCATACAGGTTTTTCTTTGACACTCCCCAAAGTTTTGATTGTGATCAGTGAAATTTGTCTATAAAGAG
>SNQJ01S0034811.1:188050-199263 GCA_010110895.2 Picea sitchensis | reverse complement strand
ACATAAAACCATTATTTTCATATAAAAATGGGGTTGGGTAGGGGTACAAACAACTATGTTGAACTTTTGGTGTCGAAACTGTTACTTCTTTTTGCCAGATAAAAATATATTCTTCATATTCAAATCTTTGGTGATTCTATGAATGTCATCAATTGGGCAAGAAAACATCAAATTTTCCACAACATATTTCTTATATCTATTATGGAGGATATTTTCCGATTGTTGGACGGATTTGATTCGTTGGTTATTTCCCATGTATATAGGGACACAAACATGGTAGCATATTCTTTGTCCAAAGCTAGTTTACAACTCACTCTTGGATGATGGAACTTCACATAGCACAAAGGGGAGGACACTAATGCCTTTTATCATCGACCGTTTATACAAGAACACAAACAATCTCAGACTTAAAGATTTCTATATTTCTCATTTCATGATTGACACTTAATGGACACTTTTCGTATGGATTACTTTATTATTTCATCAGTTTGTGGTCTTCCAAGTTCCTAGTTCCAAGATATCATAACACAACAGATATTAGCTCCAGAAAGAAGTATGAAATCTCTCTTCAACACCGCATCTATAAGACAACTGATAACAGTTTTTATCGACACCCTTTATGAACACATCAAAACTTTTTGTGGTTTTTGTAGCATTGTTTTACCATGTATATATCTGACTATAAATCAACATATTCTATTCCACCTTGTTCTGGGTGAGGAGCTTTTTAAGCTTAATGTCATGCAAATAACTCAACAAATTATATTCCACCTTGTTCTGGGTGAGGAAATTTTTAATCTTAATGTCTTGCAAAGCATATCTTTGCTCATGATAGGCATGTTTTATAGTGGTCACTTTGTTGGTTACGGGTCGAGAGCCTTTTTAATCATGCCAAAAATACACACAGTTGGTGTGATGTGCTCATTGAAGCACCTACAAAATGTAATTTTGTCTCTCCAAATAAATAAAATTAGGCTTTTTTCTGAGGAAAAAAAAAAAACATATCAATCAATAAGAATACAAATAATAATCATACGCTAACCTATAACATCAATAATAATAATAATAATTATCAAACAATATTTAAATTAAGAATGATAATAAAAAAAAATTAATAACAGTAATTATAGATATAATAATTGGCTCACAAGGAGGAACATGTCACATATATGAGACTCGAACCTGGGTGGGGAGTCCAACCACTTGACTGTTAACTGTTAATGTTATTGTTATTACTATATTAACATTCCAAATTGTTAATGATGTTGTTATTATTAATACTTAGTATTATTATTAATTGTTAATGTTATTGTTATTATTTTTTTTTGTAAATAAAAGGAATTATATATTAAAAATAGTGTGTGACATTACAATATCTATAGTCTTCCATCTGTCCTGCCATATATGGGAAACCAGGACAGGTGGCCATCAAAATCAGAGAGCAACTGTAACTATTTGAACAAAATAGTATAAATGACTAACTGCAAAAAATGGTTGCAATGACCAACTAACCAGTGGCCATGAATGACTAACATACATCGTGAGGCAAAGAATCTGCCAATATTTTCATAAGTAACAAAACCAGAAGAAGAACATACACCTGGAGGAGCTATTCCATATGTGAACTCAGGATGCCATGAGTGCTGTAAGTTGGGACGAATTTCTGGCCACAGGTCGGGCACTGCTTGTTCGTTGGAGCTTTAGTCATGGCGCCAAACAGGAGGTCCATTCTCTGTCCAAGAATTCGCTGGATATGCGCCTGGTCATCAAGATTCTGTCGCATTTCAAGTGAGATGAGGCGACTCCTCCATCAACTCAGCATCCATTTCCAAGTTTGAGTCCATGGCCTTCGATTGATTTTCCATTTGTCAACTAGGAGGAATTTCTTCCTCCACGATGCATCCTCCAGTGCCGAAACTGTGAATTGTTGTATGGTGTTGGTAGAGGGGCAAACCCAGGGTTCAAAGCTTCAACAACACACCAACAAAACCCTAACTACTGGCCCTTTCGGCAACACCTGGGAATAGACAAAGTCTCACTTGAGGTAGAAGAAGGGGGAGTTACATGACGTAGGCATCTATAACTAAGCTAGGACAGAGATCTGGGATAATAGCACTTCGTAGAGTATTCTAGCAACACTTAGAAGGTGATATGCATTAGTTCATTAGCTTCAATAACATCGCAGAGAAAACCCTAAGATAGATCAACGTAGTAACAATAAATATTAAACACTTCAATCATTTAGCACATAGAACTGAGTTAGATCTAACATTCATTCATCCCTAAAACCAATAACCAATAAATCACTAAGAATCAACAGATCTATCTAACATACATAATAAGCAAAGCACTGAGTAGATTCATAACATAAGCAACACAGCACAAAGCACACCAACGAGACACGATATACGTGGTTCACCCCAGTGTGAGGCTATGTCCACCAATTACTTCATCTTCTTTATTATTCTTCAATATCTTACAATCACCTACTCCTGTGCACTAAGCCACAGAGCCAAGCTTCGCATCAGACAAGAGATATGTGCACTGAGCACCAGATCCTCCTTCCCAAAACTAGGTCAAGGCACAAAGCCAACTACACTATTGAGCACAAAGCCTTACATACACATTCTGTTGCACAAATCAACTCATAACTACTTGCACTTAGCTACCGAGACTTCTCTCTTACATCACTTAGCTTCTTCTACCTTACAATCTTATTTATACTTTTACAATAAGGCCTAATCATGGGTAAACCCATGGGTTGACATCCCATAACCCATTACAAAAACCCTAAGGAACCCCTTCCTAGGTCCACATAGCCCGCAAAATAAGTGATATCTGCGATCTTAGCTCCGCCTGGGCGCTCCATCTTCGACCAGTCTGTCGAAGTCCAAAAGTGGTCCAAACCCGACCAAGGTTTCCTCAAAACTTGGTCGAGGGCCAACATGCCCCCAACACTCACCTGTGACTCATCCCGAGTCACTCAGGTCTGGTCAATGCCACTTCGAAGGCCTTGAGATTCACTCGACATGCCTCAACTTGCTGCTTCGCCTGAGCCTCCTGCTCAACGAGCTCCTGGATCGTCTGTGTTGTAACAGGCCCTTCCAAGTGTTGTTCCACTGTGGCAACCACCTGGTCTAGCATCCTGCACAGGTTGTAGTTTCTACGTGACTTCCATTACTCTACCTTGGATGGCAATGATCTGTTGCTGTACCGCGCACTGTTCCTGGGACCTATTCATTCTTTCAACTGCAGTGAGTAGCTTCATCTGTGCCTGCACAGAGGATGCCGACTGTTGTGCCTCCTGTAACTGCGCTTCTAGTTTCTTCAGCTCTGGATCTTCTGCGAGGCTTTCATAAGTCTGCGCGCTTCTATCGCTCATCTATTTTCATTCCGAGGTGAGGGATCCGATCCTTACTACTGGGTTCTTAGCGGATTCCTCCCTCTGGTCACACACCTGTTGTAGGGTGCTCAGTACTGCTTGGAACTCCAACTTTGTTATCCTCGCTTGAAGTTGTTGGATGGTCTCAGTGAGCTTCGCCACTTGAGCCTCGACCGACTCCTGTTCCTCCTGTGCCAAACCTGGTACATAGTGACATGATTTACTGATAGCTTCCTTATTCGTGACCCGTTCTGTGAGCAACTGCTCCTTTTCTCTCTGTAGCTAGACTTTTTCCTCTTGGACAATCGCCTGAAATTCTTCTTTCTCATTTTCATAGGCGATTACATAGTACCGCACTACGCGTAATTGGTCTAAGACTTTCTCTTTCTCTTGTTTCAAGGCTTATGTAGCCTTCTCCTTCTCTTCTTGGACTTTCTGAAGTCAAGCCTCTGTCGCATCTGCCAATCTTCTCAATTGGGTTGGTTCATCCCCCAATTTTGTATTATGTGACGAGGAGAGTGCAGTAGGTACTGCGCGGATCAATTGAATAACTTGTTGTATTTCCTTCAGTTCCTTCTCAACTTTTCCATACAACTCTTCCTGCTTCACTCCATATCTCTGCAATATGTCCTCGGAAGCATCCTCCATGGCTCTGCGAACTAGACTGATATCGTCTTCCATGAGCGTTGCCTCTAACTGGGGCTTACTAGCGCACATCTTCTTTCTTACTGAAGGTTTCTGCAGAGAAACCTTCCTCTTCTGCGGTGTTACTGTAGGGGGATCTTTCGGCGGTGTAGCTTCGCCTTCTCCTTTCTTTTCTCCTTCATCTCCTCCTTCCTGTCCATCTGCTTGGTCTTCTCCTCCTCCTCCTCCTGCGGGCGAGCCATATCCATTTTCTTCAGAGGCAATGTCCTCCTCATTAGTCTCTATATTCTAGACTTATTCCTACTTCTTCTTCGCACTGGACCGTCCGACATGCTTGACTCGGGTGAATAGGGGGATTCCTATGATGTCATTTTCAGAGAGTTCTGCATCAACAATAGGTACAAGGAACTCCTCTAGCCATTATTTCATGATCTGATCCATGTCTTCATCTGTTATCTTGTAATATGGTTTTAAATCTTCCTTGCTGTCATCTTTGCATGCAGTGATATAGATAAAATGCCAATCTGCACAGAACTTCATAAAAGGTCGGTACTGATGCAGGGTGCGCGGTGTCATGCACGAAAATGCTTCAATGGAAACCTTCAGTTGCTGATAATATGCATGGAACACAACATTCGACTTCCATTTGTTCGACATGTCGTTGGTGTACCACAAGGTATAAAACCTAGCAACCAATGACTCCGATGGTTCAATCTATGGAAAGGTGGCTCCTTCAGGCATTTTCCAAGCGACAAATGCAATCAACACGANCACAACAGTCCTTCTTGAGTTCATTGACGAGGTAACTCACCCAGTTCATCTGCATGCCCTCCACACATTTTCCTGCGAGGTCCACCACGAACCCAGTGACCTGTCTGGGGTGGTTCTTTCTTACAATCTTTCCAGCTATGAGTTGGAAAGCGAGGCACACTGCGCCATCCTATATAGAGGCTACCTTGTAGAATCGCTTTCCATTTTTTACTTCATCGTAAGCCTCCTTGATGCGTTGTGTCAGGGAGCGGTCCGAGGCCTTCCCTGGATAAAAATGTTGAGGGTCAGGTCCCTTAATTCTTAATCCTGTAATCAAGTGGATCATCGTCGGATCCACAGTAATCCGCTGGTCGAGCCACATGTATCCTCCATGGTATCACGACAAGAAGAGTTTAACACAAGTGTTAACCTCGTGGTGACGACCAAAATGGGGAATCTTCATCACATTTAGCACAGTGGACTGCACTCGCTCCTTAATCCATGGCCGGGAGAACAGGCAAGGCTTCTTCCCAGTTGTCTTCATCAAGTATTTGTGGGGTGCGAGCATAGCATAGTTATTTATATCTCCAAGGTTGAATTCATTGTTCTTCAATAGTTGGATCTGTCCTAATTGACTCCCAAGTACGCGTATTCTTTTCAGGATGTACGCGGTGATCAAGGTGTACTCATAGTCTCGTGGGATGCTGTCATGGTTAACCGTGCCAACCAACGGTGGGATGTACTCTGGTAAGATCGTCGAGATCTGTGCATTAGCCAGATCACCGCGATGATTACTTCACTGCTCAGCCGCAGGGTTGACACGGCTCGAACGTTGTCCAGTTGAAGGGGAAGCCTACAGTCCCCTAGTCGATGATGCCTAGAAACCTTCAGACATAGATTTATAAGCCATGAAATTCTTAAGAACCTCCTCGACGGACTTCTCTAACTCAGTGGGTTCGCCCAACATTCTCACTGTTAAACAAACAGGTCGAGGTAGGCGAACGAATAAGCAGGGTAGACAAACGAAAAATGACGTCTAGCTTCAGATAACACAACTCAATACACAATCAATTCTCTTCTTGACTCTGATAATCACGGGTGGAAAAAAGTGGTCCCGATGTAGCATCCGATGGGTTAAATAAGCAGGGCCTCATAACATATTCTTCCAACGGGCAGGAATGCTTCCATCAATGTGAATCTGTCCGTTATGGCGCGGTCTCAACGTCCCAAAAGCAGTCCATCCGCCCATAAATGCATTTCCTAGTCATTCCAGAGCATTGTTCTAATGGGCGGAGTGCCTCCAACGATCATATAGTTTCTCCAGGGTGAAGTCCCCTTTTGCGCGGTTCTTCTATTTCAGTGAGGTTCAAATCCTACAAACCTGCCTCTTGCGAGGTTCCAGTTTGTGAAGTCTTCCAGCTGTTCTTTGTAGCTTCCTGCATCTTTTCTAACTTGGATTTCTTTTTACTGAGATTTCTTGCCTTCTTTCCTATGATCTGAGTCTCTCTAACTGTTTCTGGAATCCTCTTTCCATTCTTATTCTTATCTTCTCCTAGCGTAGGGACTTCACACTACTGATGTGCTCTCAAAGGGTTCAAAGTGTTCAAAGTTAATATCCCTTCTCTTAATACTTCCTGGGTGGGTATACTTCTTTCTTTCATGGATAGGTCCTTCAAACCTTCTTGTGTTCTTTCAAATTCGACAGCTAATTCTCTTGCCCTCCGTTGCTTTGGCTTATCTTTTCGTTCTTCTATTAGTCGGTCTATTTTTCTAGCTATGAAATCCCTTAGTTCTTTCTTTTTCTTTTCTGTAGCTTCTTCCTCTACTTTTCTTCTGATCTAATCCTTCTCAATCCAAGTCTTTCCTAACAAAAGTGGGAAAGGGGGGATGTTCTCAACAAAATTAATGACTTCAAATTCTTCTTCAGTCGATGTTCCATGAACAATAATAGGTACATTAGTAACTCTTCCACATAGGGTTATCATCTTTCCTTTAAACAAGCCTATCATTCTCAATGAAGGTACTGCATCAGGCTTTCCCAAAATTTCCCAAGTGTCTTCTGTCATAATATTCACTGGTGTTTCTTCATCCAAGACACAATCTGTGTCAAAGTCTTCTATTCTTGCACTTATGCGCTATTTTACTTTCAGGATCTCTGGTAAACTGACATCTTTGTGATCATACATTGTTTCTTTCAACTATGATAAGATAGTCTGAGATTTCTCTTATTCTTTCTCTTTATGATTCTCTAACATTCTCTTAGTCTCTTGAATTTCTTCATAGTTTTCTTGTCTCATGTTCATTCGTTCAACTTTAGCAATCATCTTTGGACAATCCTCAACCTCATGACCAACAATTTTACAACAAAGACAAACATGATCTTTAACAGGGCATTCCTTAGCAAGATGTCCCGCTCTTCTGCAGTTATAACATAGTGTCAATCCTATTTTTCTCTTATATGTTCCCCAACCTCTTTTGTATGGATCACAATGCTCGAACTGCAATTTGCAAAAATTCTTTCTAGGTTCCTGCATCCACTTATTAGTCCACAAACTCTTTTTATGCATAGGAATAACATATCTTTCTTCATTTCTATTATCTTTACTTAGATCAAATCTTTCTTCCAATTGCGCCCTAGCTTTCATACTAGGACAAAATCTATTAAACATACTTAAATTCATGCTTTCGAAAAAAAAAAAACACTTATCTTACTCTTATCAAAGCACAAAGATTTACCTCTTTTCTTCAGATCAGAATTCTTTCTTAGCACAAAGCTTTGCAAGTCAAGTAGAGTACTGCGCACTTCAATAACAGATCTACACACAGAGCTTCTCTTTTCTTTACTTCAGTTCCCAACAATCACTATTTCATGTCCCGGCAACATAACCATTTGTTGGCATAGGGGCAAACCCAGGGTTCAAAGCTTCAAAAATGCACCAACAAAACCCTAACTACCGACCCTTTCGACAACACCTGCGAGTAGGCGAAGTCTCATCCGAAGTAGAAGATGGGGGGGTTAGAGGACGCATGCGTCTGTAACCAAGATGGGACATAGATATGGGATACTATCACTTCACAGAGTATTCTAGCAACACTTAAAAGGTGATATGCATTATTTCATTAGCTTCATTAACATCACAGAGCAAACCCTAAGATAGATCGACGCAGTAACAATAACGATTGGACACTTCAATCATTTAGCACATAACACTAAGTTAGATTTAACATTCATTCATCCCTAACACCAATAAAACACTAAGAATCAACAGATCTATCTAACATACATAATAAGAAAATCACTGAGCAGATTCATAACATAAGAAACACAACACAAAGCACACCAACGACACAAGATATACGTGGTTCACCCCAGTGTGGGGCTATACCCACCAACTTCTTTGTCTTCTTTATTATTCTTCAATCTCTTACATTCATCCGTGTCTATGCACTGAGCCACAGAGCCAAGCTTCGCATTGGACATGAGATCTGCGCACTGAGCACCAGATCCTCCTTTCTAAAACTAGGTCAAGGCACAAAGCCAACTTCGCTATTGAGCATAGAGCCTTACATACACATTTTGTTGCACAAAACAACTCATAACTACTTGCACTTAGCTACCAGAACTTCTCTCTTACATCACTTAGCTTCTTCTACCTTACAATCTTACTTATTTATACTTTTACAATAAGGCCTAATCATGGGTAAACCCGTGGGCCGACATCCCATAACCCATTACAAAAACCCTAAGGAACCCCTTGCTGGGTCCACATAGCCCACAAATAAGTGAGATCCGTGATCTCAGCTTCGCCTGGGTGCTCCATCTTTGACCAGCCTGTCGAAGTCCAAAAGTAGTCCAAACCTGACCAAGGTTTCCTCAAAACTTGTTCAAGGGCCAACATATGGACTCTGAGAGGGGTTATTTCAGGATGAAATCTCAACACATGAGTATTCACCTCAGTAGGGAGAATTTCCTCTTCGATAGGGCAGCTGCCAAAGTCAATTATGGGATTAGAGGGGGGAGGCAAGGGTTGCTGAGGTAGTTCCAACCAATTATGGCTTGGGTCGGGATAGCTGGTGGTGATGAGAGCGAATTGAGAGGGGTCGAGCCTGTTGTGTCTGGTTAGGGTGTTGTAGTACAATGGTCCCCTTCTATATTTTCCCCTCTCCCTGGACATGGTGTAGGAATTCTGGGTGGGACTGTGTAGGAAGATCAACAGAGGAGTGGTTGTGGGTGGCCAAACGTGCAAGAGGGAGTCAAGGAACAAAAGAATATGCAAAAAAGATAGAATGGGAGAGCGCTCAGGGGCATAAGCCTTCATAGTGTCTTGCGAGTTGACAGGGTGGACGCTATGAAAGCTGAGGTGACTGCTCTGCTGGTCCTGGTACCTTGCTTTGCACACCCAACTTGGTTTGTGCAAGGGGCCATTAAGTCTTCTTGAATTGCCCAACGCACTGCCATAACTCCTGGTTGAGTGCGGGTCATTCAAACGGGATGGTAGGGAGGTTGGAGGCTGGGGTTAATATCACCCATTGCTACCGTTCGCCACATGTCGTCCGGTGAGGGACATATGTCACCCCATCCAAGAGTTAATGTTATTGTTATTACTAATCCTTAGTATTATTATTACTTTTATTAAAGCTTTTTGTTACTATTATTATTAATTTTATTAAAGTTGTTGTTACCATTATATTAATTGTTAATCCTTAGTATTATTATTAATTTTATTAAAATTGTTGTTACCATTATATTAATTGTTAATATTATTGTTATTAACATAGTAACATTCCTAATTGTTAGTGTTGTTGTTATTACTAATCCTTATTATTAATTTTATTAAAATTGTTGTTACCATTATATTAATTGTTAATTCTTAGTATTATTATTAATTTTATTAAAATTGTTGTTACCATTATATTAATTGTTAATATTATTGTTAACATTCCTAATGGTTAATGTTGTTGTTATTACTACACCTTAATATTATTAATTTTATTAAAGTTGTTGTTACCATTATATTAATTGTTAATCCTTAGTATTATTATTAATTTTAATAAAATTGTTGTTACCATTATATTAATTGTTAATATTATTAATGTTGTTGTTATTACTAATCTTTATTATTAATTGTTAATATTATTAATTTTATTAAAGTTGTTCTTACCATTATATTAATTATATTAATTGTTAATCCTTAGTATTATTATTAATTTTATTAAAATTGTTGTTACCATTATATTAATTGTTAATATTATTGTTATTAACAGATTAACATTTCTAATGGTTAATGTTGTTGTTATTACTAATCCTTATTATTAATTGTTAATATTATTGTTATTACTAATCCTTAGTGTTATTATTAATTTTATTAAAATTTCCATATTATTAATTGTTAATATTATTGTTTTTTTAACAGAAATGGTTGGAGGCTTTTATATTAAAAAAAAGAACAACAAAAATTCAAAAATTACATATGGCAGGGTGTGAGCACCTCTGTTGCTTCCAAAATAGCTTAACTGTATATGGGGGTCTATAAAAACTGTATTAACCAATCCATATGTGTTGAAGTTCTACCATGTAAAAATGACTATATATATATATATATATATATTCAAAAACAACAAAAATTTATAGTTCATTTGAGACCTGATTAGTGGTTTAGAGAAAACTCAGGTTTTCATGTTGTTTCGCCTGTCGCGCTGCTAGATTCGCCTCTACTGGGTTTGCCTCTGCATGGTGGCGGTCTGCATGTCCTGGAGCTGAGGGTACCGAGTGATGGTCATTACTGGCTATTGAGTGAAAAGTGGAAGGGAGCCAAGACTCGCCAGAGCCACCGGAATTCGCTGGTTGCTGTGGGTTTGCCAATTGTTGGGTGGCAACCCCAAGTTTTCTCGTATTTCTGTTAATTCCCCTTAAGACTATCGCCAGTTCTTGATTATGACGAGTTTCTTGCTGATGCAGCTGTGTCTGTAGGCCTGCCAATTCCTCACAAATCCCCTAGTTCTCTCACTGGAATTCTCGGTGGCGAGCATCTGTATGCTCCTCCGCCCTCCTAACATCTATGCGTAGCGCTCGAAACTGCTCTCGAAGCTCCCCTGAAATGCAATTCGGAAAAGAGCAGGGTGCTCTTGACCTTCACCACATGTTGGTGTAGAGACTCTGGAGCAAAGAAGACAAGCAGACGCCGAGCATACAAATCAAGCAGAGGCTGAAGAAATGATGACGCGAAAGAAATGAGCAAAGGAGAGATACCAACTTGAATGGAGGCCGAATGATCTGAAGAGCCAAGCAAAAACGTTGGGAAATAGTCGGAGACACCATGAGTGTTGAAGCGACGTTCCCCTGAGGACAAAGGGAGCCATAATCGCCCATGAGCAGAAGTGACTTCATGCAAGATGAAAAAACAGAGATGATGCAATAGGCTTGTGGTTGATTGTC